>JAQGBJ010000016.1:0-110970 GCA_034698345.1 Sphaeridia pumilis
GCAAGAAACAGGTCTGTTTTCGCAGGTCAGCTGATAACAGATAACAAACAGACGTGGTTTCCCGGGTATGCACAGGTATCCTCACTCCTGTTTGACTCATACGGGTTGTTTTGTTGAAGGAGATTTGTTCGTTCAAACTAACATTAGTTTCTGGTAATTTACAAAGTGTGACGGTTCTTGTTCTTTTATATTGTTACTGCTGACATTGTAGCGAAAAATTCCTGTTTGTGTTCAAAATGTCCAGACCAGTTACGAACGGAGCTCATAAATCACCGTTGAGAATCAGTAAGTGGTTTAAAACTCTATCTTGATCATTTTGCGAGTTTGCCTAGTTCTTAAGTTCTGATTCAAGTTAACTTGAAAAATTAATCTAAATTTTGACTTTTTCATGTCTAGCGGAACCTCCAATGTCGTTGTCTGAAATTCGAGAGCATTTCAAGGAAAATTGCAAAGTTAGAGAGTACAAAGGTCATAACGGTAAAGTCCATACCGTCGGATGGAACAGCGATGGAAGAAGATTAGCCTCTGGATCATTTGACAAGACTGTAGCAGTATATCCTTTGGAGGGTTCAAAGCTCGTAAGTTTGTCAATTTACATCTCAAAAAGACACTATGTATAACAAAACTACTACTATCTATTTTAAAGTGCATGTAAGAAGCATCAATGTATAAGTGGAAGTTAGAGAGTGTAATACCACGATGACTTCGCGGTAGGTGCATACGATTGATTGAGTAGACGATTGGTATGAAACTTTACTTCTTTCTTCGTTTTCCAGCAACGCCAACTCTTGCTCTGTTAACCACAGAGGATAAAAAGTTAGCTGTCATACGTTCGTCTACCCGAAATCGCAAGGTCCAATCTGATCGACGACGTAATGTAGTGTTTTTTTCACGATACACTTGTTTCTAGTGTCACGCACTGGATCTCTTGAGTCACTATTGTTGAATCCGTCCACTATGCACTGACTATAGTATTATCCACTACGAGTTTTTCAAAACTTTACAAAACTTGACAACCGCGTAATTTTCAACGAGGTGCTGACTGACTGGCACGCTGAAGGATGTATGTAGGGTATCCGCTTTTTGCGCTCCCGGAACAAAGGGAAGAAAGAAGGCAGGGTTGGTGGCGTTGGGCGAACGAACGGACGAAGCAACTGCTGTAGGAAACAGGTCAGCACTGCCATGAAAATATTGAATCACGGCAACTTACTTGCCCCAACTACATAATCGGTGGCTAGGAGAATTTCAGTTTTAAAAGTAACGTTGTTGGTCAACGATGGCAGCAGCGCATGATGTTGTTGTTGTTTTGTTGCTTTGGTGTTGCACCTGACCCGAGCTTTCTCTCGTTGATTTCTTGCTTGCTTGATGTAAAAGCAAAGTAGGAAATGTGTAACGTGCTTTCTCCATCTACATTTTGTTTTCGTGGTCTCTGACGCTTGTTATTGTATGCATAATAGCGTCTTGTTTTCTTCTCTAAGAACATTATTTATTCGCATATACCACTTGGTGTGAACGCACTTTCGTACAAGCAACTATTAATTGTATTGTTTGATGCCTCGAAGTGGGTCTCCCGCCTTTCTCTGGCCGCAATGACTGAAAGAAATTTCTTCTAAATTGGCCTCCCTTGAGATGACGCTGTTCGTAGACCGATTCGCTTTTGAATGCCTCTCACACTCAAATTTTCTGCTGATTTTATTATCAAAGTTTTTAGCTCGATTAGTTCTCATGTGTGACGATTCACATCATTGGCTTGAAATATAGCTTGTTGGAGAAAGCCAGAAACCGTATAACAATCAAATTCAATGGTAGTTGCATTGCATATTCATACGACAAGGATGCCCACTTTCTTGGCTACTGTTGCTACTTAAAATACTGCTTTCACCGATTTTCCCTCTTTCTCAAGACAGGAAGTCAGCTCACTTTGACTCAAAGGGCAACATACTTTTGCTTTAGCATGTGGCTTTCGGTTCTTTTCACACCATATAATTTCAGTTTCTGCACATTTCTCTTCTCAACTCACTAATGTATCCAGCAGATTTTGCAAATGCCCCCTGCACGCAAGAAGAATTAATGGATCTTGCAAAACAACTACTTACCACTCCTTCTCCCTAGTACATGCAATTGCTCTTGTGGATAAGCCAGATTTTTGCTGTGGTTTCACAAACTACATTAAACGTTAATTTCAAAAGTTGATCAGATCTATCATGTAACTGAATCTTCTTTCCAAGGGTTGGAAGTAGCTCATAAATAGTCGTCGGATCGCAACCATTGTCAGCAAATGAAACGAGTTGAGATTGTACATTCTGAATGTAGCATAGGTCAGACTCACGATATCGATCACCGGAACTTAGAATGAGTCACCTGCGGGACCAATCGTCCTGAAGCATAATTACTAGTTGTTACTTTTGCACATTTCCGAAAGTAACTATAACAAGCATGCGCCCGATGAAGTAATTGATTTGCCTCGACAGCAATGAAGTATGGCATATAGTTGTGGGACAAATGCGGCACTTTGTCAAGGCAAGTTTTTGGTTTGCGTGACCGGATATGAGTTTTTGAACCTTTGAACTTCTCGAATGCTAATGTAAGAAGCTTTCATTATTATCGTTGCAGATCCATTTTGATATTCTGTTTGTTTTTATTGCAGCAAAAGCCAGAACACATTTATAAAGGCCATAACGACTCTGTTGACCAGCTTTGTTGGCACCCATCTCATCCAGATCTCTTTGCGACAGCCAGTGGGGACAAGACTGTCAGAATATGGGATGCCAAAGCTCAGAAAGGCTTCAGTCCGATCCCGACAAAGGGCGAGAATATCAACATTTCCTGGTCTCCTGATGGTAATTCAATTGCGGTTGGAAACAAAGAAGACTGGATCACCTTCATAGACCCAAGGAATTTGAAAATTTCCCAAGAAGTTCCCTTCAAGTTTGAAGTTAATGAAATATGCTGGAATCCTGCATCCAACTTGTTCTTTTTGACGAATGGCGAAGGCTGCGTATGCATTTACAGGTAATATTGTTCGCCAAAATAGGTATCGTCCACTTTCTAATTTCCTTGTTCTAATTTTCGGTTTAACTTTGCAGTTACCCTGACATGCAAGAACTGCATGTTCTGAAGGCTCATCCCGGTAATTGTATCTGCATCGAATTTCACCCGAGTGGCGACTATTTTGCAGTGGGCTCAGCAGACGCTGTAGTTTCTCTGTGGGACCTTAAAGAACTAGCATGTGTGAGAACGTTTCATGGACTCGAATGGCCGGTCCGGGCAATCAGCTTCAATTACGACGGTTCGTTGATAGCTTCCGCATCCGAGGATCTCAGGATTGATATTGACCATGTAGAGACTGGAGAAGATGTAAGTATGAATCACACTGAAAAGGGGTTATTTTGGACTCACGTTTACATACTTTTCTTTCGTAGGTTTTACCACCGGCTGATAAAGGGGGTGCAAAAAAGAAAAATTTGGTAGTGGATTCCCCAACTTTCACCGTTGCATTTCATCCAACAAGAAATTTGCTCGCATACGCATGTGACGATAAGGACAGCCGTGACCGTGAGAGAGATGCTGGAACTATCAAAGTGTTTGGTTTCGCTAATGATTGAAAAAGCCGTGAACTTATGAGTACAGAATGTTTTAATTTTTTTCTGATATTGCAAGATTTGTAAAGATACAATGAGATATGACGTTAAAACTTTCTGCTGTGAAAGGCGATTTACCGTAATAATAATAACAATAACAAAAACTTCGGAGACTACTGACAATCGTATTCGTGCTAACATCAAATGTGTGAAGTAATGCTTATCACCACTATCTTCTAACTTTCTAACGCAACGTCCATATGATTAATTGTAAGTTCCAAAAACATGAAAGGTCATATACAAAAGGTACCTAGCTATAGATCACCAAGGCTGCAATCAGTATTCAGAACCCGCTCACACATGCCAGCCTTCGCCGAAGCAGTTAACATACAGTAAATGTTGCCTTATTTATTAGTCCGTAGAGGGCTCAACAGTCATTCACACATCCCTTACCAACAATATACAGTAACGAAAGTCAATAGGTGAAAACTGAAATATGCTCTTGACTATTGGTCTCTGAATTGTCGAGCTTCCATTTTTGCAGACAATAATTCAAGCTGGCGCTTAGCCTCGCCTTGAGGGAAATTCGCAAGGTCATAGTACTGCGGAGATAACTTGAGTAGCCATTCCGGTTTGATATCTGTAACAGTCCGGATGTAGTTCTTCGTCGTCAAAACGAATTCATTGTACAATACCCATTCAGGCTTATGGTCCAGACAAGTCGATGGATGCAGCTGTACAGTTTGTTGATCCTTGACTGTCAAGTAATGACCACTCCGTTCAAGATGAGCGACCTGCAATCAACAGAGAACATTTAAATACCATTCGACGTTCAAAAGAAAGACTTTTGAAGCCGCATCTGCGTACCTGCATAAAGAACCCAGAAATCAATGCTTTACGAATATTAACGTAGTATTCCCTGGATGTGAATTCGGTGGACGCCCTTTTCAAATTGAAACGATCCATGATCCTTGAAAGTTGTTGTCGTACGTTATCAGCGGACTTCAAACTTCTGTAATTGATGAAATTGTCGTAACACCATTGAGGGTCTTCCATATCTGTGGATAAGCCAAAATCAAGCAAGTTAGAAAACATTGACTCCAATTACTGAATGAAAACAATGCACTTACTTTGCTTGAAGGCGTGATAAACATTCAATAAAGTTAGATGATCACCGTCGATATGGGCAAACCTCAATTTTGCATCATCAGCAGCCTTTTTTGCCTCATTCGGTCTTACGAAACATTGTGGAACTGTGAATAACAGTTAGACCAATTAGAATGTGCCAATGCTAAAAACGTTCAAAGTTTGCCGCTAATCCTACCTGATAACATCGCTGTAACTGAAAGAATTTCATTGGAACAATTGAACTCTGTAGACTGGATCAGCATCTTCGACAGCTGCGGATCCAAAGGGAACTCCGCCATCATCGCTCCTAATTCAGTTAAGTTTCCATCATCATCCAATGCGGCTAAATAGTTCAACAATTCCAATGCTCTCATGAGTGTTTCCGGAGCCGGAGGGTCCATGAAGTCGAAATGAACAAGGTCGTCTACGCCCAATTTCTTCAAATTTAAGACCACAGAACCTAGATTGGACCGTAGGATTTCTGGGTATGTATTTTCAGTCATTTCCTTTTTGAACGCGCTCTCAGGATATAGCCTGCAAGCATCATTCGAATCAATATAGATACTGGCATCAAAACTTATAATGTTGATTCGACTTTCAGTCATGGTTAGTGCTTACCTAAAGCATTTTCCAGGTTTAGTACGTCCAGCACGACCAGCGCGCTGCTGGGCCGAAGCTTTACTAATGGGGGACACGAGCAAAGACTCAACGCGAATTCTAGGGTTGTACACTTTTTGCTTTGCAAATCCAGGGTCGATAACGAACACTACTCCATCTATCGTCAATGACGTTTCAGCAATATTGGTAGACACAACAACCTGATAAAAGAAACCACATCGTACACCAATTTTTCTCAACGTTAGCCTCTCCGCTTCTGCCCTAGCCCCTATCAGAATGACTGTTCTCACCTTTCGTCCCACAGCGCCATTTGGTTTATTCGGTGGAGCCGCCTCGAAAATACGCTGCTGCAATGCTGGCGGTAGAGTAGAATACAGTGGTATACACTTCAAATCTCCAACCTCCGGGCCCAAATTATCAATTTCCTTTTTGATTCTTTTACAGGCCTCTTCAATTTCCTCTTGCCCTGTCAGAAAGAGCAAGATGTCTCCTGCGGTCTCTTCGCACATGTGTATCTGAAGAACGGTCCTAATTGCAGCTTCCATGTAGTCCCTCTCAGGATCTTGCGTGTAAAAGATTTCTACCGGGTGAGTACGTCCCGGTACGTTCATCAACGGCGCATTATCAAAATATTGCTAAAAGAACACAACACAAAAATATAAGGTATTGAAAAGCGAGAGAGAAAACTATATCTTTTTGCACATACCTGGAACTTCCCGGCATCCAATGTTGCAGACATGATAACCAACTTCAAATCGGATCTTTGACGACTAACTTCCTTCAAGACGCCCATCAACAAATCCGTAGCAAGCGTACGTTCGTGGGCTTCGTCCAATAAGATGACCTGATAGTTCTGCATCATTGGATCTGACATCCCTTCTCGCAGCAACATACCGTCAGTCATATACCTACGATAAGGAAAGTAAGTTAGTTACAATCATACCAATAGAGTTAGCTTCTGCAGCAGGATTCTTCGACTTACTTCAACACAGTTTTCTGCGACGAACAATCTTCAAAACGGATGCTGTATCCAACTTCCTGACCCAAGCTCACGTCCATTTCTTCTGAAACGCGCTGAGCCACAGACATGGCTGCCACTCGCCGAGGTTGGGTACACGCAACGCTCTTCTTTCCCATGGACCGGGAAAACTCGACGCACCATTGTGGAATTTGGGTCGTTTTGCCTGATCCAGTTTCTCCGACCAAGACAATCGTCTGGTGTTTCGCCAACAAATCGAAAAACTTTTCTTTGTATTCCCATACCGGTAGTTGTCTCCGTTTTTTTAACAACTCATGATATCTAGGCGTAAAAACCATCCCATTCAAGGGGTTCAGCTGGGACAAGGGTCGGACAGCGGCCATAGCCTTCGTAGCATCAGTTTCAACTTTTCTGAAATTGAAATATGACATTTTAGCACGCTTCGCACGCTTGATCACTTAGTAAGTGCCAATTAGACAAAAAAATTCAACTCACACTTTTTTGGACCCGCTCAAGGAGTCGGGAACGTCAAGTCTACGACGAGCCATTGTGAAGAACTCTGAAATAAATTTTAAAATATTCATTTTATGCTGGTAAATGTGCTCAGTCCAGTTAAGGTACCCGATTCAAATGAAAAGTTTTGCCGTACGCCAATTTCTGGAAATAGACTTACTTAAAAAAAAAAATCGAACCCCTAGATCAACTTCTTCCCGTGTTTCCAAGGTGTTAAAATTGGCAAAAAAGTTCGAATTAAAACGTCAAAAGTTTCAAACTAATCAAAACAATCGAGACCGACGACTATCAGCAACTACTGTACACTGCACTCGAGTGTTAATTGTCCGAAAGATACAGAAACTTCCTACGGCTCTTCAGCCGCGACAGTTTCTGCTACTCCAGCTACGCACGAATGTTCAATGGAAGGCTGTGAAAGATAGCACTTGCGCCACACCGCTATCTTGGCTAAAAGTCTTCTTGTGGAGCTGCATAGATGTACTTTGAGAGCGCGCCGAATTCAAATTTCCACCATGAGGACGTTTCGCGTGTTCTCCTTGTCCACAAACAATATTATACCCAAACTTTTCGCACGTGTTCGATTGACCCATTGCAGATTTTACAGGAATCGCGCGAATTTAATTTAGTATCAGGTGTGTTCTGAAGTCATTCTCAATCTTTGAAAGTGTTGTACTGCTGAAGTTGAATCAGAATGATCGGCTTCCACGATATGGGACTGGATGATCGTCTGCTGAAGGTATGAAGTTTACAGTATTAAAGCTTTAAAACAACTATATATTGACGAATAAAAAATGATACTTGTGGTTTTCCAGGCAATCGCCCGGCTTGGTTGGAAGGAACCTACATTGATACAAGAAAAAGCGATACCGCTTGTCATTGAAGGAAAGGACGTTTTGGCCAGAGCTCGGACGGGATCCGGTAAGACTGGAGCATTCGCTGTCCCATTACTCCAGCGCGTCCTGATGGTCAAAAGCGCTGCAAGAGAGCAGAAGACCCTGGCATTGGTTCTCGCACCAAGTAAAGAGCTGTGTCATCAAATCTACAAACACTTCTTGGAGCTGTCATCCAGTTGTTCCCGTGACATTAGTATAGTTGACATCTCGGCCTATTCAGAACTCTATGCAGCAAAGTCTCGTCTCAACGAACGCCCCGATGTGGTGGTGGCAACACCTACGAAAATTTTGGCTCATCTGGAACAGAAAAACATTACGCTGAAAGACTCTCTTGAGATGCTGGTGGTGGACGAAGCTGATTTAGTTTTCTCCTTTGGATTTGAGAAGGATTTGAAGGCACTGTTGCAGCATTTACCCAAGATACACCAGTCGATTTTGGCAAGTGCGACTCTATCTGATGATGTGATGACACTAAAGAAATTGGTTCTCCATAACCCTGTCATTCTCAAGCTTCAAGAACCTCTGATACCATCATCCTGCCAATTGGCTCATTATGTTATTCGAGTAAGTTTTGTTTCATTTTACCGCATATTTTGTGATTTCTGTGTGACCATTCTAATTGTTTTGCTTTTGCCACAGTCAGAAGAGGAGGACAAATTCGTACTGATATACGCCTTGTTCAAGCTGAACCTTGTGAGAGGGAAATCTATCATCTTTGTAAACAACGTTGACAGATCTTACAAACTCAAGCTTTACCTGGAGATGTTCGGGATCAAATCTTGTGTACTGAATTCAGAGCTTCCGCAAATGTCACGATGGCACACAGTACAGCAATTTAACCTCGGGTTATACAACATTATCATTGCTTCTGATGATCGAAATCTAGATGAACAAGCTCCTGTCAGCGAAACAAAAACTGAGCCTGCGTAAGCTCCACAGTGAAAATGAAGTAGGTTGTATATTTCCTCTAATTCGGACCTTATGCCCGCAGGACCGATGAGCCAGACAAAAAGAAACGAAAGAAGGATAAGGAGGCAGGAGTATCCAGAGGGATCGATTTCCAGTATGTGTCAAACGTAATCAATTTCGACTTTCCACTTGATTCAGCATCATACTTACATAGAGTTGGCAGAACTGCTAGAGGCAACAACCAGGTAAGCCATAATCCATACTAAATGAGCAATGGACGTTGTACTTCCAGTTGTTGATGATGCAATTAATTTCAGGGTGCTGCACTTTCGTTCGTTAATATTAAGGAGGAACCACTGGTTGATGAAGTAAGTTTGAAAATATGATTGAATAACCTTACATCGTAATTTATAACTCATCCATGTAATGTTTGGCTAGGTGGAAGAGGTCATGCAACAGTTGAGCGGGGAATCCGAGAAGAAAATGAAACCATTCAACTTCAAAATGGACGAAGTAGAAGGTTTCCGGTACCGCGCCAAAGACGCGTGTAAGGCCGTAACGAAAATAGCAGTCAGAGAGGCGCGTCTAAAGGAAATCCGTCACGAAATTATGAATTCACAGAAACTAAAGGTTTGTTCTGAAGGATGTTGTCACTTTTCTCTTGAATTACTCTTTGCTCATCTTGCTTTCTTTTTCAGACCTATTTCGAATCGAACCCTCAAGAACTAAAAGCCTTGAAACACGACAAAGTTCTTCACACCGTGAAACCGCAGCCCCATTTGAAAAATGTGCCTGATTATATTATTCCCAAAACATTGAAATCCTTACGGCGTGGACGGAGTGAGTACACTGTTGACGCAGGTCCATCGTCGGCAGTAACATCTAGTAAACGTCGAAAAACGGCTTCTTCAAAAAAGAGTGCAGCTCAACGCGTAAGTTACCAAATATTGAAACCGACCATCTGCTTTTCGTGTATCGAATCTGATTTTTGTGTTGTTTTTGTAGTTCCAAAAACGTGATCCTCTACATAGTTTGGAATTTTCGGGACTTAACAAGAAGAAACGAAAAGGACCGAAGCATAGTAAAGCATAATGGAGTATCCTTCTTTAAAAACCAATGATTGTCGTACTTGTTGTAAAAATTTGGAGAAAAACCAGAAATGTAATAAAGAATGTTCTCTGCGATATGTCGGATGTCTTTCGTTGATTTCTGTTTTAAACTGCATTTTAGACAGACCTTCTATCTCGACTGTGAGAGCAGTGCGAGCGATGGCGTTGAAACGTATAGGTAGCCATGGCAACGGCTTGTTTTGCATTTCTGTAGTCTTCAGTTCTAAAGTCTAAGGGTGTTTTTGTAAACAACTGTTTTGATTCCATAAGGCGTTATGTACCTGCAACTTTCAAACTGACAGTCTCTTCGGGTTTCAGCGTAATTTCGTATTCTTCGAGATGAATTTGAAGCATATTCGAACAGTAATTTCACCGAATACAGACGTAAGTAGCTGCCAGAGTGGAACTGTTTTTGACTTTATATGTTCCGATGTTGTTCACTTCAGCTTCGCAATTTTCAGAATGGTGCCGATCGGATTTCTGCTCTCTGCTGGTCCCCGAACAATCTAAAGCTTGCCGTTTGCGGTAAAGACAAGGTTGTTTATCTTTACAATGACCAAGGAGAAGTTAAGGATAAGTTTCCTACGCGGCCTTGTGACCCCAAGGTAATTTAGTCGCCTATTAATCTTCGGTTATTATTTACTCGTCCAGGTTCTCTAAACCACGATAATTTCAAAAGATTCAAGGTGTCAAAAGTCTGAAGCTAAATATAAATACATAATGAAAAGAAACTTGACTTTGGAATTTGAAGCTAAATTGTAAAATGTCTTCAACAGTATGGAAACTCCAGTTACATTGTCACGAGCCTGGTATTTTCACCAGACTCGACAAAGCTCGCCGTTGGCCAAAGCGACAATATTGTTTACATATACAAACTCGGGGAAGATTTCGGGAAACAGAAAAAGTCCATTACAAACAAGTTCCCACAGCCTTCCTCCGTCGTCACAATGATTTGGCCGAACGAGTTCGAATTCATCTGTGGTTTGATCGATGGGAAGCTGAGGCATACGCCAGTTCTTCCAACTAAAACAAAGAGCAAGACCATATTTAATCCAGAGACTCCGAACGTTTCCCTTGTTTCAAAGTAAGCCTTTGAGCTGTATACTAACTGTTTATTGTTTGTGTAATGTTCATGTACGATTAAACAGTTTATACGGTTTTCAGTCCAGCGAATACAGAAATCGCTGCAGGTTTTGCCGACGGAAGGATTGCCGTTTTTGCCATGGCAGATTCAGAAGTTCCTACGTTGGTAAGCAAGTATTATTTTTGAACCCTACAAGAAATGTATCTTTATCATAATCCGGAATACAGATCGCAACAATACATCACACTTGTGCCCCATTCGCCCTCGCCTGGGGTACTGAAAGCATCTTGACTGGAGGTTGCGACCGCAAAATCACAGTATACGACCGAACTGGGAAATCCAAGCAGTATTTCGACTACAGCCGTGACGACAAGGACCACGAATTTTCTGTTGCTTGTGCAAGTCCTTCAGGCCAATGCGTCATTTTCGGTACTTATGACCGCCTTCGCTTGTACCAATGGTCAGCAAAACGCCGAATTTGGGAAGAAGCTAGCATACAAGACCTGCAGAACTTTTACACAATGACTGCCATTTGCTGGAGACGCGATGGAACCCGAGTTGCTTTGGCGACGCTACCGGGAGGACTGCACTACTTTGAGTCCATTTTGAAGTAAGTTTCAGCGAATTCAGTTTTCAAAATAATCTGGGTTTGCAAGTTAATATTGTTTGCAGACGGTCCAAAAACTCAAAGTTTGAAGTCACGTACGTGACACCGAGTCATGCAATTATAAAGATGGTCGGATCAGGTCAACAAGCTAATATGAAGTCCAAGTACAATGGTGAAATCGTCGACGTTCGGCTAATGGGCAAGGACAAGTATGCAATTGCTCAGACGATGGAAACATTGATCATTTGTAAGCTGAAACGCTTTGATACTTTTCAAAATATTTGGGAGGTTGAGGGTGAAATTACAGACCTTATTGTTCACAGGTGATATCGAACGACACTTGGTCAGCGAAATCCCCTGGTCCGACACTGATGACAAAGAAAAGTTCTACTTTGACAATCCCAATTGTTGTATGATCTTCAACGAGGGTGAGATGATTCTGGTTGAATACGGCAGAGATGAAATCTTGGGCACTTTCAGGTGAAATTTCTTTTTAACTTCTTACCACCTAACTTCAATTTGTTTCTACAAATTGAATAATTTCCAGGACTGAACTTGCCAACCCTCATGTCATCAGCGTCCGAATCAACGAACGACTTCCAAAGAGCGCCGGAGATCGTCCAAACAATAAAAAGTTGGCGTTCTTGTTGGACTTGAAGACAATTGCATTGGGTGAGCGCTTTCAAAGCTTTTGTGGGACGTCACACACGTGAACAATTAATATTAAATTCAACCTACAGTTGACCTGGAATACAACATTTCTCTTGGTCACGTCGTCCATGACTCCAAGATCGACTGGCTCGAACTGAATGAGCTCGCCCACAAACTCTTGTTCCGAGACCGCCGGATGCGCCTGACGCTTGTCGATATTGACACTATGACGAAGCATACAGTTTTGCAGCTCTGTAACTTTGTTCAGGTGCCTCAAATATGTACAATTCTCAATTATCAACATAACCAAGTCAGCATGCTTAGCTAAAGCGACCAAATATTTCCAGTGGGTCCCACAAAGCGACGTCGTTGTAGCCCAAAGCAAGAAATTTATTTACGTCTGGTACAACATTGAAGTGCCGGACCAGTCCATTGAAACTGAAGTCAAGGGGATCGCCTTTGACGTTCTCAAAGAAAACAACAAAACATCGGTCCTCATCCAAGATGGCAACTCGATCCACGAATTCCACCTGGACGAAAGTCGCATCGAGTTCGGCACAGCCATTGACGATGGAGACTATGTCCGTGCTATGGCCTTTTTGGAATCTTGTGAACCTTCCTCAGACACTGACAGTATGTGGAGAACGCTTGCCAAGGTTACGCTGGAAGCGAAAGAACTGTTGATTGCTGAAAGGGCGCTGTGTGCCTTGGGCGACGTGGCAAGGTATATTGACAGTACTGAACGCCTTCTTCGATTAGTCTCCGTTTCAAAGTTTCTGTACTATTGCAGGGCCAAATTCATCCGAGACACTCTGTCTCGGGCAATGAGAATGGAAAACGACGGTATTGTTGAACCTGGAGAAGGCATTCATACCCACGAAGTCCAAGCTCGCCTAGCAATTCTCGAAGGCCAGCTCAAGACAGCCGAAGCAATCTTCTTGGACAACGGCGACGTTGAAAGTGCTATTAGCATGTATGAAGCTATGCATCGGTGGGAAGACGCTATCAGCCTCGCCCAAGTCAAGGCACCCACTTACCGCAAGAAGCTCGTTGATGATTACCTCAGCTTTCTGACTGCTTCAGGCCAATACGAGTTGGCCGCAGAGTTCCTGGAGAAGAATGGCAATCCGGCATACGCCGTTCGATTGTACTTGGAAGGCGGATTGCCCACAAAAGCAGCCAAGTTAGTATTAAACATTAGCTCATTTTGTAAGCCATTGCTGGATTGATCTGAAAAAGCCTCTTATCATACTCAGGCTCGTCATCAGCAATTCAAGACTTGAAGTCGACAAAGACACTCTCCATCAAATCAACGCAGGTCTTCTTCACGGCGACTTTTATGAAGAATCGGGAGATTTCCACGAAGCCATCGGCAATAGACCACAAGCTCTAGAGAGCTACAAAAAAGGCCGCTATTACGAAAAAGCTATTAGGCTCGCCAAAGTCATTTATCCGAACGAAGTCGTGCCACTCGAAGAAGAATGGGGCGATTATCTGTCCTCCAATCGACAACATGATGCCGCTACCAACCATTACATTGAGGCTGGAAAACTTACAAAAGCCTTGGATTCTGCTATCGAGTCTCGACAATGGAAAAAAGCCCTGCAGATTATAGAGGTACTGTTCATGAAGTTTTCCGCCGTTGGCCGGTTTTGATACCAGTTTTTTTCAAGGCTATCGATGATGCTGAGGCTGTCAAGAAGCAGTATTTGAGGATTGGAACTTATTATGAATCCGTCAACGACTTTTACCAAGCTGAAAGGTGCTACAGCAATGGAGGAGATCCTACTAGAGCTGTCGATATGTATTACAAGAAAGGTGCGTTCCAGTTGTCTTAACAATTCCCGCTGTTCGAAATTATACCTAACAATAAATATAATTTTACAGGCATGTGGGATGACGCTAACAGAGTCGCTACATCCTCAATACATGGCCGTGACGAACTAATCCAAAAGTACGTTTCTGAAGCTAACGATCTGCAGCGTCAGGGCAAGTTTACTCAGGCTGAGAAGCTGTACATCGCTGTGGGCCAGCATGATTTGGCAATCAGTATGTATGGAACTGAAAAGATGTAAGTTATAAATCGAAACTTTTTAGAATTAGTTTCATTGTCTCAACATTCTGATTCTCTGAGCTTTGTGTAGGTTTGATGACATGCTACGCTTGGTCCAAATTTACCATCCTGAACATATGAACGATTCTCATAAACACGTTGCTGATATCTTTAAAGACAGCGATAACCTTAAGGGTGCTGAGTTCCATTACTTGAAAGCCAACAACTTCCAAGCGGCTTTGGACATGTACCGAGATAAAGGCCTTTGGGAAGACGCTTACAGGGTACCAGCTTCCTTCTTTCAACGTTCACATAGATTCAAAATCCACTGATTGCTGAGCACGAGACTTTGATTTTAGGTAGCTAAAACTAGCGGAGGTGGCAAAGCCGGCCAGATCGTCATTTTCCAATGGGCCAGCAGTCTCGGCGGCGAGACGGCAGTGCGTCTGTTGAAGAAATTCGGACAGCTTGAGAACTGCATCGAGTTTTGCTGCAAGAATAACGACGTAAGCCTAGACTTGTGAAATGCATTTTTAACTGCAGGTTTTATTTATCATGCAAAAATCTTTGTACCACAGTTTGACTTAGCCATGGAAATCGCAACCATCGGAGCCAAGGAACGGCTTCCCGAAGTCCACTATCAATTCGGTCGTGTTCTCGAAGCTGAAGGCAGGCTCGAAGAAGCTGAAAAAGAGTACCTGGCTGCTGGCGATGGCAAAGAGACCGTGGACATGTTAGTGCATACATACTTTGGAACTATTCTTCACCAGATGTTTGCAAAGCTTTTTCTGAAGTTACCCTTTCTGGATTCTTTAGGTACATTCGGAACAACAGACTGAGTCAGGCTGTCACAGTTGCTGATGCTCATGCCAAAGACGAGTTACCCCGAGTTTTGGTCATCCAGGCTCAGATCCTCTTCGAAGAGCGTAAATACGCTCAGTTCGAAGCCGTCATCTTGAGGGCTGAGAAGCCTGAAATCGCAATTGAGCTGTACAAGGTATGGTGTCCTTAATGATCATGTGGTTCTGTATGTGACTTGAGAATATAAAAGCTGCTTGGATTATAGCGAAACGGCATGTGGACGGAGGCATTCAAACTGTGTCGAGAATACTCGCCGCAAAATCTTAAAAAGCTCCAGATGGACTACGATGAAAAGTCCTCCGCAGTCTCCACCACTGGCTACCTCGACCCTTCGACAGTAATAAACCAAGCGCGGGAATTTGAAAACCTGACGGAATACAAGCGTGCTATCGACTGCTACTTGTCGCTGAATAAGAACAATTTAAGCTACGACATGGGTTTGTTGGAGAAATGCTGGACGAAGGCTGGCGAACTAGCGACCAAATTTCTCCCTCTTGATCCCAGTCGCCAATACGTTTCTAGGATTGGGCCTATGCTGATGAGTTTGAAGTCGTTTCATAACGCTGCTGTGTTTTACTTGGACGCTAACATGCAGCAGGAGGCGTTGGATGCGTTGATGGAAGGAGAACTGTGGACCGATGCTAAGGCGGCTTCTAAAGAAATGGGACCGCAGTAAGTTGGCTTGCTTTGTTTTCTCATTATAAAGGTTGACGGGATCAAACTAATTTTGACGGTTTCAGATGGGAAGAGTACGTTCGAAGACGTCACACTGACTTTCTGAAAAATGCTGGAAAGGTCGAGCAGCTTGAGGACGTCAACTTTGTGGCTGCTTTGGACTTGTTGGCTGAGCAAGGTCAATGGAGAAAGTGTTTGGAGCGGGCGAGAAAGAATGAAAGCTTGCTTCACCACTACGTTGGGCGCTATGTGTACCAGTTGCTGAAGCAAAAGCAACCGGTTGAGGCCGTTTACGCCTATAGTGAACATGGCGTTCCTGCAAACAAACACCATTATCCCTTGTACCGTGGCATTTTTGAAATGATCTTGGTCGATCCGAAGCTTGACAATCATGATGTTTGGATGAACTTGAGGAATCTACTGTTTCAGCTCGTAAGTTGATTGCTTAAAGCTTGGCAAGTTCAACTGGCTGTACTTGAGTTCATGACATTGGCTGTAATTCCAGGTTCAAACGATTGCAGAAACGCCAGATGGCGGAGGCCCTGCACATGCTGAATTCGAACTCTTTTTGATCATCGCCCATTATTATTGCAACAGGGCTGCTTTTTACAACGTTGCAGGATTGGAAGTACTGGCTGCCAAATGTTCTGTAGCCTTACTTCGGCACTGCGATGTGATACCGGCTGACCGGGCTTTCTACGAAGCTGGCGTGGCTTGCAGGGTACGTTTTGAGACTTGTTTATAAACCATGGTACCAGTCCCTTCACCTAATCTGTTCCCCATTTTTGCAGAAAGCCAAGTGGGATAGCATGGCATTTGTCTTCTTAAACCACTATTTGGATATACATGACGCTATTGAGGAAGGAGTTCAGTCCACTGACATGTTGGACAATTCAGATATCAGAAACACAGATATTCCCACGGCTGTCCCGTTGCCTTCAGCCTCTTGCGTCCCTGAAGAGGCTTACGATGAAGTAAAGGAATGGATTCTAGCGGCGTCGATGGACAGATCGATTGCCCAGGTGAGCTTCTTTCTGTGCCTACATTGTCTATGGAAAACGTGGTAAGTGGTAAACTAACGATAGCGGCTATCCCAGGAACTTCGGCTGGATGACCGGGGATTGTACGAAGCATCACTGGTGAACCCTCAATTACAACGTATAGAAGACGCCTGCCTGGTGACTGGATATCCTGTCATAGCTTCGAAAGTGTCGTTCAAAGTCCCTAACAAAGTAGCAAACAAGGAAGACTGGAACAAGCTTTTCATGACGGCTAAAAGTGGTCAGCAATCTTCAGTAACCGATATTTTGGAATTCATCACCAGATGGTGTGGATCGAATCCTAACTACAGCTTGTAAACATAGCCAATTTCCTAGCTTTAATACTTTTGTTTATAAGTGGCACTAGAACGATTGATATGAAGTACTAGAATGGAGTACGAAATGAGTACTGGCTCTCTTATGTACACTTGTTAGTTGACTAATTTACACTAAATCGATTGGATAAACATAAATTCGCTCATCAAAGGTAACGTATATAAAGCTATACTTGTTGACTAAATTGTGTTCTTCCGAGAGTAAATCATCTGGAAACGCATATGAACCGGCATAGAAAGCTGCGACGCTATCTTCGAAGTGGAATCGAACAGTTTCTTTCCCATCTATCAGGTACGTATCCCCGTTCCACGAGCAGGCAATAAGCTTCCCGTTGAGTTGGTTCAGGGACAGAATTTGATTGTCAACTTGCAAGCTCCTGTAGTTAGAAAGCAATATGAATTAATCGAAATATCCATAATTTAGTCGCATAGACATGTTCGCTAACGTACCATTCAGCACTGTCGTTCTTAGCAATCAGCAACGTGCCATCCAATGTTGCTATTCCTAATCTGTCATGACTTTTTCTGTCTAGAGAAGCCAGGTTTCCCACGACTTCCGTTGATATGCTCGAGTTTTGTACAGAGTCGAGATTGTACTGGTGATGTTGAATGACAATGTTATCCGACGGAGATTCGTTACGAACTCTGTAATAATAAAGCATAGCATACTTTGCTTAATTTGCTTCTAATTGCAGTGTGGATTGAGCTGAACCCCAATTTACGTACACAAATGACCCCGTTGACCCAGACATTTGCACTCCGTCGGCATCTTGGAGAGTTTCCACAGAATTTTCACTTAAGCATGGCTCGCTTTTTTCAGTTATGATTGTAACGTTACATCCAGGTTGACCCACGACTATGGATAGCACATTGTCGACTTCGTGCAACGCAACAGAACCAATCTGACTAGCAAATTCCCATTTGTTGATACCATAAAGCCTTCCTTCGTAAACATCGCTCGTATCTGAACGAGAATCTTCCTCTTCTTTGACTTTTCCATTGCGGTCTTCTTGAAGAGCAGCCTGGAAAACATCAAAAAATTAACTTCTGAACCTCTTTCATCGATCATCAAAACCATAACCAGTCATACCTTGTTTTCGTCAGTAATATCGGTTCTCCACTGGTACGTCCTCAACACGCGATCCGTTAGCCCCACAACCATTTCAACTAGCCCGTCTTCATTGACATCACCCAAATGCAAAGTCTTGACGTTTGGAGGAATCTTTTGCGAGTGAAATGGGAATATCAAGTAGTAGTCTTGTGTCAAAAACTGAGGGCCAGCTTCAATTTCATCCTTCTTCTGCTGCATGGCATCAGCCTCAACATCAAAGATGTGACACCATCCATCGATTGTGATAACCACCAAAACATTCTTGCCTATACTAAACAAATCTCCTACCGCAACAGCACCAATAGGCCCCAAATCTGAGGCCGTATAAACACACTTGTCTCCTCGAAAAACACTCAAGTCCCCTGTAGCATTTCCTACGATAAGTTCATTGAATCCATCGTTGTCGCAATCGCCCACGCACAAACTATTCTTCAAAACACTTCCAGGAAACTTCAGCTCTACACAATCTACAAGCGACAAGTTCCGCATATTAGCAATCACCCTGTAGCATTAGATACCCCGGCGAAAAAATGTACTCTTGGATATTCTGAAATATTCAACCCCAACCTGTTCTAATTTTAAGTCTGTAATCAAAATCTATCTACCCTGCTGTTTCAGTCTTGCATGGCAGTTAAACTTTCTCCTCAACCTAAGACTCTATCAAACTCAGTCCTCTAGCTCTTGCCCTTAGGTAGGACTCTGGCATCTGTTCCTTATATTCTAAAGATTGCCACCGACTTGGCGGCCAAACTACCCAACAAGCTCTTGACTTTATCAATCCCAAGGCCACGGGTCCGAAACTGTTTGAGTCATACGAAGTGGTCCGATGATCTCCTTCTACCCAACAATGGCCGTCCGGGATTTCAAGAAAGCCTCCTTTCGACTCAACAACGTCTCCCTAAAATTGAATTTATTTTAGTAATTCAACTTAATCAGCTTTTTTAATCAGTACTTACTTATAACCTAAAAGTAGATTCAAACATCATTTACCTGTAAGGCTATCACACGTTTGATCAACCTCTGTTTCGGATTCTTCGGCGATATCAAAGATACAATATCCCCCCGCTGTATCTCTTCAAAAGCGTTCCTAGCAATCGGCCACGAATGCAAAAATACATAGTCACTCTTGGGCCATTTTGGGTTCAAGGCAGGTTGCATAGAAGAACCTTCGACCTTTGCCACATATCCAATGACATCTGAGATTGTTATTCCTATCGGAACACTCACGGCTAAAACTCTCCAAGCAGTTGACCAATACTTGCTTGCAATCATTGAAATCACCGGTCGTTTCTCTACGGACCTTGCAATTAACTTTGCGGTTTCCAAACTGTCAAAATCTCAAATCAGCTAAACCAAACAAACTTACTAGATCAACCAAAACACTACACAATTAGGAACAGCTGATTGAAAACTTCAATCCTGCGAATTTATAAATTCGCCACAAAACCACGTGTGTGGGTTGCTCTGTCGGAATTGGTCCCAAGTCCCAGATTCCGTGTGAGGTTACGCTTTTGCAACAAGTTTAAATCGCAATGTTTATGTTTTGATCAACACCCTTAACGTAATGCAAGACTAAAAGGCGCGGCTCCGCCGGGAATGTTTGAAAAGGTGATGCCGTTTCATTGTGGTTGAACGGAGGACCTCCAAGCTTGTGTTGTGCCGTGTCGTCCGTAGAAACTGTCGTTTAAATACAGTGAATTACATACGGCAACAGAAATATGTTTCCATTGGGAAGAGTGCATTAAGGCAAAGTTTTAAAGGAGAAATATTATGTAATAGCAAAGGGGAAAAACGAGAGGGAACGAACCATAAGAATAAAGAGAGCCAAACGAACGAAATTGCCGACGACGAGAGAGCGCTCAATATCATGCAGCAAATCCGGTAAGTTTTCAACGAGCGACGGCTATAATATTATTGTCTGTCTCTGCGTGTATGCAATTTACACCACTGCATATTCTGATACGGAAATTTGTTTAACTTCTTGACGGGGATGCAACAACTTCAGGGCAAAAAGTTACCCAAGTTGTGGTAGCTGTAAAAATTATTATTTTGAAACAGATCCTCCTAGTGATCCTGTTAATTAAGTAACGGTACATTAATCAACTTCGAAAGTGAATCAGAAGGTTGCTGAAAATTATTGCAGTTGAATTGTTAAGTTTCTGAAGCCTGGGGTTAGTGCGAATATTTAATTCGATCGATCGTGCAAAAATCAATCTGTAGTTGGTTGGTGCACTCATTTTAATTTTGTGACAAACCGTTTGACTAACCGAAACTGAGACCAGAAGTTTATTACACGATCAAATAATGGCTCGTGTTATCGAAAGGTAATCTAAAGGTGGAAGATTAGAGAGGTTTCGATTGTTAAAATTCTTGGTACACAGAGTACGGATACTCACGAACTTAGCTAATGACAGGTGTATGTTTTCTTACAGAGGTGGCAACTCCACATGAACAATTGACTACCCTGAAGTGCTAAACCGTCTCATTTTGATGATGGATAGGAAGAACTCAAAAGACGTCCCCGATTCCACGGTCAACATTGAATCTCGCCCAGGTCCACCTCGAATACCTCCGTTGAAGCTGATAGGAGCCAAGGGGGGAGGCACTGCAAAGATAATTTCGAGGTCTTCTTATGCTAGCAACCCGTACATGTTGGCAACATCAAGTCCATCCAGGGATTCTGGCAAAATTGTGATACAGAAGAATAACTCTGCCGGTGGTGACGTTGTTTATGGAATCAAGCCGATGATGGAGAGTTCGACTACGGCTGCTTCGGCGACTGCATCAACTTCTCAGCAGCAACAATCTGCATTACCCAAAACGCCACTTTTTGGATCGCCACAGGCGAGACATGTGTCGCATAAGCGATTCTTGCCGCCTAGTATTCTACCGAAACAAGGTCGAGTCTATTCTAAGGATCAAGCCTCGACAAACAACAACAGCCATGGCCTGTTAGATGCTACAAGTATATCCGCTAATCATACAGCGACAGCAGTTGGACATGTTGCAACTTCTCCGGCAGCAAACCATAATCAACCGTTGAAGCTACATTTAAGGAAGGAGCCTAGTAGTGGTGGTAGTATGAAAAACTTTTTGGAGCAGAACCAACGGTTTCTACCCGTCAAGTCCAATTATATCAATGTGTCTAAAAGTATTGATGTGAATAATGTGCCGAGTAGTATTGGGGATATCCAGATAACGCCGATACAACCAACTACACCTTCGAACAGCAGTAAGAGCAGTGTTAAAATACCCAATATTGCTGCTACGATTTCACCGCTACCTCAAAATTTAGTCAACAGAATCAAGAAGCCTGCTGCTCATGTTGTAGACATAAACGTTGACGAAGCTAGGAACATACGTGAATGTATTGAGACACAACGGCACTTTGAAATCAAACAAAAAGTTCCACCCTTACCCATTCGGCTGCCACCTGGACTCCAGGCGTTTACTCCTAACAAAAAGAATCCGAATACTATTACAATCACGTTTGGTGAGCACGGTGTGATATCTGAATTACCAAACCGCAAAACTGGTGAAGATGCAGAGGACACCGATACCTTCATGGAAGATGCCTCTGGAAGAGCGAAACGGAAGCGAAAGCCGGCGAAGCAATTTACTCCTGAAGTAGTTGTACCGAAACTGAAGATTAGGCGGAGAAGGGATGGTCAGGACCCGGAAGAGACTACGGAATCTGACTTTTCCTTGGTTCCAGCAGCTGAAGAACCTTCGGAGCCGGTTGTTATTGCACCTGAAGAAACTAAACCCGATAGTACAATTGCAGTTACGGAAGATACTGACACTCCAAGGCGGTCGGGCAGAGGGAGAACGAGACAAAGTAACGCTGTAATCGAGACTTCACCAAAAGCACCTGTCACTCCAAGAGCCCGTGGGCGTCGAGGGGCTGCAGCCAAGAACACCCCAAAGCCTTTAGAATTACCGCTGGATGAAGACGAAGTCCCCAACGAGCCAGAACTGAAGCTTGAAATTTCCGAACCAACGTCTATGGCATCTGTCGCTGCTGTTGTTGTAGCTCAGAAAGAGCTGAACGTCAAGATTGAAGCCGAAGCCGATACCGAAGTGGTGGAATCCTCACCATCACCTCGCAAAACGAGAGGAAAAAGTAAGGAATCTGGCTTACCACCTCATAGGTTGTTTAGGAGCTATTTGATTACTTATGTTCATGTTCTAGGCGGGCGAGCAAATGGAGCTAGGAGACGAACCGCAAACGCTCGACGGAAAAAGGGCAAAAATGTTAGAACCACCGTTAGTATAAAGCAGACTATCGCTGCAGCTGCGCCCGTACAGATTTTTGAAGAAGAGACTAGGATGAGTGCTGACGTAAAATCTCCTGCCATCACTTCATTAAGTAAGTCAGATTTACCAACAAAGTAAAAGGAAATGCGATTCGCTTGATAATATTTTTGTTGCAGATGTTACAATGATTGCCGGTGCGGACGAAGAGTCTGTGGGAGCTAGCAATATGAGCTCAACTAGTGCTTCAGCCACTTCTAAAGTTAAAAAGTTTGTGAAAGATCTTGTTCCGGACCGAATACCAGTAACCGCGGAAACCATCTTTGAGTATCGTTGGCCCCAGACTGATCAGAACGATGGAGAAATGTACTTCCTCCAGGAGCAGCTATCGGAATTTCTCGGTGTGAAGTCTTTCAAAAGAAAATATCCGGATATCACTCGTAGACCTGTAGATATGGAGGAAAGAGACTACGTGCGTTCCCACAAAGTTGTGTCAGAAACTGAGTGTGACCTAGGCTTAACGGCTTTATTGAGTAGCGATGTGTTGGATATTATGTTCAATGATTTTCCGGACAAGTACGAAGAGTATCAACGAGCAGTGCAGCAGCGCAGGGAGCAAGAAATTGCTAAGCTCAAAGGTGCTTCTACCTCGAATGCTCCCGTTGTGCGAGATAGATCTAAAGAGTTTTATCGCCGGTGCTTGAAATCTACCGCAAAATGGAATTCGATGCTCAATCAGCAACGGAAGGAGGAACGAGTATGCTCATTTGACCTTCAAACATACACCCTCCACTATCCAGCCGGTAAAATGAAAATTTTACCCCCTGCTGCCACAAAAGTGGGCTACTACCCGACAACTGCTCTTCCTGGGCAGTATTCTGACTATTACAAAGAGTAAGTGGATTATAAAAATTATCATGTTTGTAAACTGAACAGTGACTGGAGAGTCTGAGGCATGAAATCATTTTGGATCATTTCGTAGGTATACTCCAAACGAACTCAAGTATCTGCCGTTGAACACTGTTCTGTATGGACCAATCAATCCTGCAAATGAGTTGTTGACTGCTGTGATGGAAGATAACGATGAAGATGACAGCGATGGGACTTGTTCTACATGTTCTAGCTCCTCAGAGGACTCAGGGTAAGAATTTTTGACACTCTTCCTCCGAACAGGAGGCATGAACAATAGATATATATATATATATATATATTTATACATGGATATAACTTTGCAGAAGTTCATCCGATGAGTCAGAAAACGATAATACTGAACAGAAGGCGAAAATAAGTGAAACAGGTGCAGATAACGGAAATGAAGGAGGACCCCCCAGACAATGTAAAACTTGCAGCGGAACAACACAAAGGAACAAAGCCGGTCAACCGGAGCCACTACTGCATTGCACAAAGTGTGATGCGCCAAGTAAGCATTTTTTGACTCGCAAGATATTCGTTGATTGTCAGAAGAACTCACGTTCAGTTCCTCCTGTTTATGCAGATCACCCGAGTTGTCTCGATATGACACTAGACATGCTGCCTTTCATCAAGAAATATAATTGGCAATGTACGGATTGTAAGAACTGCTTGGAGTGTAATGATGCAGCAGACGAAGACAAAATGCTGTTTTGTGAACTATGCGACAGAGGGTATGCACAAATCTATTGAATATATTTAGTTTATGTTTTTGAAAGTTACCTTAATAAATCTTGCAACTGTTGCAGGTACCATATATACTGCATTGGCTTGAGAAAAGTTCCAGCAGGACGATGGCATTGTAGGATTTGCGCGGTCTGTTTCGCTTGTGGTGTAACCCAACCTTCCAGCGAAGATAGGTTGGCTGAATGGCATTATGAAGTAAGATGTCGTGCTTCTGATTTTTTCAACTCTGGTCTTTTAGTCAATTACTGAACTGAACTATTATTATGTTGCAGTATGAGAAGGATGATAATAACGTCAAACACTTCATTCGGTCATTATGTGTTTCTTGCCACAAGTCGTTCAAAAGTGGTCAAATCTGTCAGGTGTGTTCCAAAATCTTCGTGAAATTTGAAGAAACAAAGTTACAGTTACTGCAGTGTCGTTCTTGTACAAAATGGCTACATAAAGGTAAGCGTTGCTAGTTCGGATTCGATTCTTCAGAAAAGTCATAGTCATAGCCACATGTCATCCTTACATGTCTAATGAACTTTGCGTTTACAGAATGTGTATCAAAATCCGCTTTGCGTACGCCTTTCATTTGCGAACCCTGTGACGCTGCTTACAAGTCAAGAGCCAAACTACCGCAGCACAAATATCTTAATTATCCTTCGTCCACAAGTCAGTAAATTCGGCTTTTTAGCAGCTGGTGCTTTTAAAGACCGGAATGAGTCATTTCCGTGAAGTGAAACCAAAGTCGTTAGAAAGACGGGGTTCAATCCTCATGAATATTTAAAGGAAACCGTTCTGAAAATTAGAGTTAAGGGTCATGTGCTGCTTTATTGTAGTCAGTACAATAATATAATCTTGTGTACATTTAGAATTCTGTTGGAGTATTGTTTCCTCTTGATGAACCCGTTGTTCGGGATCCGTTGTGTTGATCTTCATGAGGCAGAGAATGTTTGTTTATACGGTGTACTGTTTTATATCCTGTGGGTGTTTGCAAGTTAATTTAATTGAACAAATATGCTTTTTTAACTTTATAGCCATGAATTTTGTACTCGTTATTTGTTATTATTAGTCCAGTAGTTGTTAGACATCCTTACAAAGGCCCGCGTGTTCAAGATACTTTTAACTAGTTGTTTATCATACTGCACGAGTTGCACTACGACTGTCACCCAGTTTTACTCTTTTGCGACTGTATCTCGTGAATTATCGCATCAGCAAAATGACATGGACTGTATTGTAGAAAAGAAGTTTCTGGTTCTTCATACTGTAAACTGGCCGAAGGTTTTGTATGCTAATGGGAAATATGAGTGTATTGAATGTTTCGCACTGAAACTTCCTTGGTATTTTTTGACGTTGGAGAAATAAATTGCAACACAGCCAGAGCCAGTCATGTCGTCTATTGATGGTTGTTGAGCTCTTTTATTGTCCATCCTTGTCTTGCCCTTATTTATTCACACAGACAGAAGCGGACGCTTATCCATCTCATATACTGTATTTACTTGCTTCTTAGGCAATGTCATGTGGTTAGCTCGCAATCACAATATTTTGGCAATTAGGCTGGTATGAAAGTGAAGTTCAGTGAAAAACCTACAAGTTTCTTCAACAGTTGCGTAGTATTTACATCTAGTGACTATGAAAAATACAGCAGGAGTATCAGGGTTAGCCGGAATTGCAGCTGTACTTTCAACAGGTATGGCACGAGACGTCGGTCAAATCACAACAGATAGGCACTTTGTTGATGCCTGTGTTTTGTTTCACGCTGAATTCTGACAGCATGATAGAGAAATCCAAGGCCTAACACGAAGAGTATTCCGAACACCGTCAATAGAATTGTGGCAGTAGAAGAATCCAGCTCCGGCACGGATGAGCTAACTGGAGTATATACTGTTGCATTCAACATCAGCCCCAAAGGCCAGCTTAGGCTGATTTTTTCAACCTGTAACCAGAAACATAACAGACAATGACATGTTTTCGACAAATTGCTTCAGGATGGGTTATTGGGTAATCATTCATCATACTTCTGTCCGGAATTCAATGCGCTCCCAATCCTGTTTTGTTTTAAAGCCAAACACGTCAAGTAGCATTTGCCGAACATATTGCCCCGAAAAACAAAGAGTTTTGAGATATTTCATCGGTATATCTTGAAAACAAACGATACCCTTCAATTAAAACTAGAACATTTCTCGGTCTCGGTGTAATTCTGAGCATTGTAGCTAGCTTACCAATTTTGAAAGTATCGTGAGCAAAGATTAAATCATTATAGTTCATCTGACACAGCTTCTCCATCCTAGATGTGAACACGTCCAGAGACCCAGCAGCGGTCATGTTGAGATCATATGCTATGTGACCAAAAGAGGAATATGCCTGTAATTCGACAAACGTCAACCAGTTAAAATTCAGCTTCTAGTTCATGCACTTGATATCAGGTTTTTTCACTTGCAATGAATCTGTCCGTCTTCACTTCATTCGGGAAAGTCGAAGACGTAACGCAGTATGAAGAATTCAGCAGCGTACAAATTTCCGGCTGTACTAGTTTCTTAGTTATAGCCAAGCATCCTGGTAAGTCATTCGTTCCTTCGACTGTGAAGCTCCGGTTCTGATCAAAATTAATTGCAGTCTATCATTTTTCTGTCTTTACATGTAGAAGATTCAAACTGATGAAACACATACCTTCATATGATATAAAGCAGAGTTCTCTACAACAGCCGCACAGGGAAAAACGAAAACGTCATCAGCCTGAACTTTGTACGAGCGCCCTGCGGGCTCACAAGGGCTTGTAATTATTTCGTTACTCGCATTAGCTTGCATCTGTGAAAAAAACTCATAGTTGTTAACAATTTCATCGTACTTCTCTTAATTCGAACCCCAAATTGCTACCTACCAGCATCAGATACGCTCTATAGCGGAGCAAAGCTTGCTTTGCTCCATAGCACAAGAAGCTTTCCGTGTAAACCGTGTAGTTCTTCTCAAACAATGTCAGGCCATAAGTGTCTGAAGTCCGGGATCCACTTGGGACTTCAATTGCAATCTGTACCGACGCACCTCCCATGTCCAATGATCCGATGGTTGACTTGGATGCATTAGTACTCGTTTCAGTATTCTGTTAGTCAAACACATGATGAAACATTAAAATTATGTCGAACTCACTAACTATCCCATCTGATACGATACTGACATGTAAAACTTGTTTCAATAGATTAACGCTGATCCAGCCAGCAAGTCCTTCTTTTTCTCCGGATATTATCGTAACATCCTCGTCAGTATATTTAAAGCCGGAATTTCGCAAAACTTCGTGGGTCTTGTTCAAAACACTTTCTCCGAGAGTTCGGTTCCGCTCTCTGTAACCATAAGTCGTGGATTAAACTCAAAATGTTCCCATGATCCGTTAATAAACAGCAAAGTCGATATACTTACATCAGAACTCTCATTCCGGCAGTAGCACCAAAATAAATATGAGTTTCGGGTATGTATGCCCCAGGCACTTGTTGTTTCACGCCCTCTAGGCATGGCTGTAGGTAACTAGAAACGTTTTCCGGGGCAACTTCCGCAATACCGCCTATAAAACAGTTTCATTAGTATTAGTCCTTACATGATTCTGCAGATTCAATAGAAAAAATCAAATAACTTACGTTTGTCCAGATTACAGCTTCCGATTTCCGTGACTTGCCCAGTATTTCGGAACTTTTCCCCGGGCCAAGCATAGGTAGTAAATTCCGTATGAGTTGATCCAGCATCAATAACTACGCCATACTGCAATATAAATAAAAACAGACGTTTAATTATTATTGCAATTGTAATCTTCAATCTTCCGGTTAACAAATCAAGTTATCCTGTATTAACTGGCTCTCAAAATGCTATAAGCTCTAAACTATCCATCAACAAGAAAAACACAGGGAAACGTTTTTATAGCTTGTCCCCCGAACCACCTCGTCATCATAACTCTTGTAAATTGGCAAAAAACCTTGACCATCAAAAGATGAGCTTTGCCAGCTAACCATAACCAGCATCTTGGTAGTAAACTGCTGAATTTTATATCAGCATTTGTTTTTCATCAAAAGCAACCCACTGGTTTGTAGTCAGCAAGAGGCTACTGTTTTTATATGTCTGATCTGAGACTACATTCTCACAGGTAGACTCCAAATCACCATTGTTGCCAAAGATGAAGTTTGCAAAACGCTCAGGTCGCTCTTTCTTGGTTATATACAGGTATTACCTCAATCAGCCTCGTGTTTTCCGTACAATTCTGCTTATAGCTTTAAGGTTAAGAAGCATAAGACCAAAAAACACGAAGCTGTTGGTGATTCAAAACTAGTTTTCCCATCATCAGAACATTCGCAAAAGCTGCATTCGCACTACTAAATGAAGATGTTGCCAATTCCTCGTAACCGCTTAATGGCAAAAACTCGTAGTTTGTATTATGATTTAGCTCATAGCTGACCACTCCAAGTTCAAGCTCAAAGTGCACTCAAAGTTTGTTATCCGAAAATCCCAATAATTACATCAAGGGACATCAATACATTTCTATCTTTTAAAATGGTGAGTTTATATTTTTTAGTCTAAAGAGTACCAAAACACTCCCTTTTGATAACAGCATTACTCCGTTCCAGCCTCTTCGAAAGTCCTACAGATTATGGATTTTGATATTTGCCCTACTACTTAAACACACTACTTGTACTCCTTTTGATGAAGACGACGAAGACGTCATCAATGCCTTCATTGACAGCGCCACTGCCAACGAAACCATTGGAAATACCAAAGTGGCCACTGAGTTTATTGAATCAGAAACATCTGCAGAAACGCTGACTCAAGCAATCCTAAGCGGCAAACTCACATCATCGAACGAAGACAACGATCATTCATCGCCTCCATTACAAGCTTGCAGCTGTGTCAAGTACTACTTGTGCGATGTGGACAACGAAACTACTGTTTCAGCTCCTCAAGTCTCAGGACTTGGACTGATTGATATTCGACTAGGCAATTCAGGCGGCAAGCCTGGTCCTTGTGAACATTATTTCGACATTTGTTGTAAAGTGAGTTTTTAATGCAGATGCATATTATCAAACTCATTGGTAATTCATGAGATTCAACTGACCAATCTTCGATTCCAGTCTCAAAGGCCTAAAAAGCCAGTCCAACCTCCTTCAGCATCCGAAGAGCGCGGTTGCGGCAAGCGAAACACAAGAGGAGTTGGCTTCCGCATTACTGGCGCTCTCGACAACGAATCGCAATTTGGCGAGTTCCCTTGGATGGCTGCCATTGTTCGAAAAGAGTTCAAGGGGAAGGACAAGCCACCTCAGAATATCTACGTTTGTGGCGGGTCTTTGATCCATCCTCGAGTTGTTCTGACAGCTGCTCATTGCGTTTTCGGGTAAGCCCTCAGAACCAGAAACGACCATTTCAACACATAACTTGACTTCCAATGTGCCATTTTAGGAAACTCTCGAGCGAGCTCAAAGTCAGATTGGGCGAATGGGACACACAAACAGCAGAAGAACTGTATCCTCATCAGGACAGAAACGTCTCAAAAGTTAGTCTCATTCAGATTCCTAACGTACAATTCGTGGAATGTGTAAACTAAAATTTAGTTTACAACAAGTTACTAAATATCCAATGTTCCAGATCCTGATCCATGACAATTTCTACGCCGGAGCTCTGTATAACGACATTGCTCTACTGTTCCTGGACACGCCTGTCAACATTGCTCCGAATGTCGACACAGTCTGTCTACCTCCAGCCAACGCCAACTTTGATGGTCAGCGATGCTTCGCTTCCGGCTGGGGAAGAGACTCTTTTGGTAAGTTATTAAGTAAAATTTGAAGTTGATCATCATGGCATTTCCTTCTTCAAGTCCATGACCAAATTTCAGCTGATGAAGGAAAATACCAAGTAATTCTGAAACGAGTGGAAGTGCCTGTAGTCCCCAGACCCAAATGCGAAGCTGCGCTACGGACCACCAGATTAGGGCCTTACTTCAAGCTGGACGGTTCGTTTGTCTGTGCAGGCGGGGAGCCGGGCAAGGACACGTGTCGAGTAAGACCTCCTAACAATTTTAACATGATTAACAAACAAAATTCTCATCAAAAGACTAACCCATACAAGTATGTTGCGCGTCATGTTCTCCTACTACACAGGATTCTGAATCCTTTTCAATACAGGGTGATGGAGGTTCGCCGTTAGTCTGTCAGCTGCCAAACTCGAAAGCTTACGCCCAGTTCGGCATCGTCGCATGGGGCATTGGATGTGGCGAAAAGGGTATTCCTGGAGTTTACGTTAACGTGCCAAAATTTGTTCCTTGGATCGAAAGTAAGTTGGCTGCTGCCAATATTGACACTTCATCCTTCAAGAATGTTAAGTAAAACGTCTATCGAAGCGGTCGTATGTCGTCGTGACCATTAATTGACACACTTCAGTATTACGTCTGAATATTTTGCAAATAAAAATTGCTGCACTGACGACGTGTTGATGTGCTGCACATACATGCACACTTTGTCTGGAACCCGTTCGAATTGTTAAAAAACCAACAAGTCATTTGGTGCTTGTCCGGAAACCACAGAAATGGGTCTAATACATATCTGTTTCTGATTTTTTGAACAGTTTGCCAAGGTTTCCACGTTGACTTGAGTAAACTGACTGAGTGATATCAAGTCCCTTGACAAAACTCGGTGTAGTAATCTAGAATTCCACTAATCCAGCACGAATATATTGTATGCTCAATCGAAACTTCGTACGCTGGCACCAGTACATTCCTTGCATGTTTCTCCAAACTCTATATCCAGGCCAGGCTCACAAACAGCATCCAGTTTCAGCTTGGCTGCCTTTGATGAGAGATTAAGTTGATGGCTTTATCCTCACCTTCAATGGTGTTTCTCGCATCAGTCCCAAAATAAGCCCGACCGCAATCAACCCGAGCAATCCAGCTGCAGTGGCCAATGCGGAAATCTTGAACCAGTTCACAAACAGGTACATGTTGGATGGGTAACCTGCGAAGATAAACAACGCAAGTTTAATAGATAATTATAGTTAATCAATGAACATATAAACAATACACAGCTGCTATTCAGGTTTCTGTTTCCCATTGATGTACTTACGTCGCTTTCCCAGCTTGAACCGGCTGTGGTCTTCGATGTTTTGCTCACTAAGCAGCTTTTCATTCTCCAATTGGACTTGAGCTTCGTCAATAAGGGCATACTCGGGATCAATCGGGATTCCCTGGAATCAAAAGATCACATGCATAACTTACGATGTGTACATTTGTAAACAGAAATAACTCAATTTATAATGAATTCTGGGCAGGTTTATACAGAATTCACTTTGAAATGCAACCCACGTTTCTTATTGTTAGCTTTCTTGATATCATTACCTTGCTCTGGCAAAATTTATCGATGACAGTTTGCACCCGTTCATTGTCATCTACGACTATTTGAGCGAAACCTGATGTACCAGGTCCGATGAAAAAACTTTCCACGACGAGCGTGATCTTCATTATAACATTTTCTGCAAAATACCGTTCACACATTTATCCTTAACCATTCTATTCTCGTTTTGTCACAACGTTTCATGTTTATGAGTAGATAGGCAGCAAAGAGGTAAAAATCCAGATCAGTAGCAGCAATTAACCAAGCCTCAAATCCTGACTCACGCCCCCGTTAAAAATATGGTGCGGTGCGCGATTGTGCATTTAGCGAATGTCATCTTTGCATAATTACAATTGGTAATTTACCAAAGGTGAGCCGAAAACAGTTCAAGCCAGGCAGTGCACCACCAAAGTATACATGAATACCAAAGAGTGTTACACAGTTTAAACAAGCCAGGTGCAAGTGCCAATAAAGTATTGCCAAGCAAAAATCAACAATACAAACATCGGATCCTCCAAACACACATACAGCAAAAACTCACATCAAATGACGTAGAATCCCAGTTTGCCATTCAGTCCCAAATCCCGATATTCCTATAAGTGTGGCGGTTCTGTCAAGATAAAAAAAATTGGATGTGATACTCAACAGTGAATCTACCTTTGAGAAGATTTGTACTGACTGACACAAACCTAGATCTTACCGTTTCTTGAAGCTCTGAATGCTAGTTGATCAACGCCGAAAAGGACACTGGTGTTCAAGCTGGCCAAGTTGTTTAAAAGTCATCATTCGAATATCGTCACAACGGTAAAACTAGAGAACCGTTTAATTAAGAGAGAGTTTCTTGCCAGAGAAACAATGTTTGCGCGTCTGTCAATGTGACAATGCAGCATCGAGAGTGAACGTCAACAAACTACAGTCATGTGTTCAACGCACCCACAAAAACTGACTCTTATTTAACTGCTCTACTTATCCAGAATAAGCGAAATCTATACCGCTTTAATGGCAACATTTTCGCCACAACAATTCCACTTTTACTCTGCTGCTCCAGTCAGTTATTTGTAGGGCCAACGAAGGCATTAATGCTAATCTATTCACTATACTACGTATACTACATCTTTCACTTCAGCCTAAAGATTACAACGAGATAACTCGTTTGCAGTGCTCTAATCTATAGAGATGATCATATGACGCTTCCAATCGCTCAATATTGCAGGGAACAGGTGATCACGATTCGCATCCCCAGTCATCCTCATGAAAATCTTCCGTTCGCGCCTTCCTTTTTAAAAACACGGTTTGCTCTATGAAAGCATTTTACTCAATGGCCCTCGGTACCTTTTATTCCTTCACCTTATATACTTGTTTTTCAATCAAGAATTCTGATTCTAATAACGCTTTCATTAAATCCGATCATTGATAGCAGTACATTTACGTAAAAAACACGACAGAATTCCGAGTTTCCAGTTGAATGTTTACCTCTACATTATTACAATCATTAGCTTTTCATCTCGTCCCATATCTGGACATTGAAAATCACACCCACATGTCGTTTCATTTAAACCGTCTTTTTCCAGTATGAGCTTCACCAAAATTCATTTTCCTGGAAACTGATGACTGATATCTCCTGTGAACTTTACAATACAATTCTAATTCTTTAACTGTTTCCTGCGTTTCCCACTTGTCAGCTTTCAACTTTCTCCAGCTGTCTTCCTTTGTTCATCAATGTTTTCCCAAGTCTCTCCGAACGTTTCGATGGATTTTACTCTATGGCTCCCATCCACCATATATTATAGAACTGTACTGTGCTGTATACACCTGCTTCTTCCCTCGGGATACATTTCGTTTATACATGCATATGGCGATTGCCGATGATTTATTCATCAGAAATCTGGAGGCTCTAGCTTATCAAGTAAACATAGTTGAAGACTATTTCATATGTATTTTACAGCCAGCCACACATTTAATTTAGATCCAGCGCCGTGTACACACACACAGAAGTGCATTAATTAGCAGCTTGATTTGTCTTGATTCAACCCCATCTTATCATTTCTCATAACCTTGAAACAAAATGACATTAACTCTCTTCTCCAACTTGCCAATTTACTTGCCAACAGCTCTCGATGCATTCTTAACCTTGAAACCTTGATCAAAGCTAATGGCAATAAAGTCCATGGCTCCAACGAAACCCCTTCTTCTCAATTCCATAGTGGCGAAAAGCAGTATTAACCGCACATATGCACAAAAACAAAGGAGCTTTCGTTAGCGCTACAGAATGTCACGGCAGATGCGTGTCCGTTTGTAGTAACGTAACGATATAGCGGACTCTGACTGTGGGGAGTCTTATAATACAGCTTTAGAATTGTGGAAAGCGCGTATAGCGTTTCTTCACAGTTGTCAGCCTTTTGATTATGATAATGAAGAAAGTGGATCGATATCGTTTCTGCTCCCCATTTCCGTCGTCCTCCAATTTATACATATACACATGGGCTCCAACTCGTAAAGGACAAAAGAACCGAAACTTTATGGGACACATAACAACACCATACCAACCTTTTGTCCCTTTCGTATAGTCTTTCAAAAACATTACGTTATTAGTCGATTCTCCCTTGAAACGTATAATATATACATGTGTATAAATATATATAGGACGGATGGCCACAAAACTCGATCGTTTATCGCTTTCACCTTTGTTCTTCGTCTTGTGGACGGAATGGAAGAAAGGTTCCATGATAGGAGCAAAACTTGATGGATCCGCCGCAATTCGCCCAAAATTCCCTGCAACTGCCTATATAAGTATAATTATCTTTTTCAAACAACTATAAATAATCCTTCTACATTTGACATTGTTCAAAAGCTATTTATTTGATCTCTTACAACCAACGCTTGCTGAAGAAGCTTGAACCGCTTTTTTAAAACTTGCAGCTTCCCATTAATTTTCGCTCCACTTTGCCAATTGCCCGCCCACTCCAGAAGTGACTGGAGTGGAGTCGAGTCACGTTGCAATCTTCCCAACAACTTGAGCCAAATGTTCAAGTTGATCTTGCGGACTCTCGATATGGTGCAAGCACATTATGTATTTACACGTTACCTGATCTCCTTCAAAATGTATAGCTCCACCCCCAAATCTAGCTCCACGCAACCCTCGGTTCCTCCACAACTTGAGAATTTCCAGCACAAGTTTCCAAGTCCTTGCCTCCTTTGTCTTCCTTCTTCTTCTTTTCCAGCTTTACTTGCATCCACTCCCACCCAAGCTCATGTCCAGAAGGAGATTATTCCAGCTCCATTTTTTCATAGCTTTGAACTTAAAAGGCAGAGTGCCCAATATCCCAGCTTCAGCTCCACAAATTGCATTATGAGATAATTTCTATGATGTCTCCCACCTTCTTCAAACAAATTAAGCTGACAATCATAGTAGAAATTATGTATAATACTAATATAAATACATTGGCGAATTTCCTCCCTCCCAACTCTTCTCGTAGAGGGAGCAACTAAACTCATTTGCCCAAAGCCGGCAGACGGACACACTGTCAATTTTGATTTGGTGTCATATTTGAAAGCCGCTCTGTATATATATACAGTTCGTATGCTTTCACTGTGCGACGCTTCCAGCCGAAATGGCCACAACATCGCATGTAATGTAATAAACTTGCTTCCTACAAATGTGCATGTCTACTATATATGTATCCGTATTGGCCGGATAATCTCATTTCCTTATGTCTCTTTAAAACTTTTTCTTTCCATTCCAACTCATGTAAATATACATGTATTACTAGAGATATAGAGTAAATTTCCCCCTTTGCAAAAAGCATGCGCCGTAATTGAAATCATGTTCCCCCACCACCACCCCCACAACCATCTCCAACAACCGGCAAAGAGTAATCAAGAGTCCCCCTTCCTCCCTCCCACCTCCCACCGGCTCCAGAAGCCCAAAAACTTGACTCCAAGTAAGTCCTGCCGCCATTTCCGCAACTGCCTCATAAACTCTATCACTATGCACTATGCAGCTACTTGAACCATTTTTATCCCCACACTCGCATTAGAACTCAATGAGCAAAATTGACATAATCTCTCATCAAGTCCATCAACCAACAACTATTCATGTAACTAACTGTAACTGTTCAAGGCCTTTTTGATCTTGACGCAATGTTCTCGGCCGATATTGCACATGCAGCAGCGTGAGGCACACTTGTAAAACTATTATTGTAATAGTGATAGATACATAAATTAATCATGGGATATTATTGCATCTCATCTGACCACTTACTACTGTTATATAAATGGCAATTTGCTTCTTGAAACGTTCTCCTCCCTTTTCTTATCAACGTTTTGTATATCCAGTATCCAGCCCCTAGCGTTATCAGTCTTGAAGTCTTGAACAACCTCCAACCACGATGAGCTCTCTCTCTATAAGTGTATGTACAAGACAGACAGATTTTTGAAGCGGAAATGGATTCAAGATAGCAATAAATATTTTATCCCAAAACGTCATTTCGATATTGCTTCATATGTAGCGACCTTGGAGGGAACTTGGGTTTTGTCTCATGTGTATCTCCCTATTTCAAGGGATCAAGAATACAAGACCTGTTGAGAAGACATGTTTCCAGAAACCTTGGGGGAAACCACGTGGCAGTTTCCCAGACCAGAAAAACAAGATCATCAAGACTGCACTGTGTGCATAGTAACAAATTAACAATTTTCATTACAGGGACTTATTGTTTGTTCCCCAACTATGGCGATGGGGTCCAAGTGAAAAGGATCCTAAAAAGTACCACTTCCCTCCAACTATGTATATATAAATGTTGAGGATTGATATTTATGGGGACTATATAATATATTCTCAATTTTAGGGAAAAACAACCCGGGAACTTGAGCCAAGGTTACAAAAAGTTAAAAGGTATTAAGGTATATACACAACAACAACAAAAGACAGAGACGCAGAGGACGGAAGGAAGATGAGGAGGAGGAGAATCAACAAGACAATCATCAACACCTGTAATTAAGGCCAACTTTTGCTCACGTCACCTCTGCCTCTGCTCTGTGTGTGTTTGTGTGCGTGGACAGCGAGAGCGTCATAAAAGGCAAGAGTTTGTTGGCCATTCTCAAAAGTAGTATATAATATGGGACAGAAAATATACAAGAAGAAGAGAAGAAGAAGAAGAACAAGGTGGAAACGGAGGGAGATTGGCAAATTGTCTTCATTTATATCTAATAAGGCTGGGCTTATACAGGTTTATATGGGATTCGTTTGTCGCCATGGTCGTCACGGAAGGTTGACAAGAAAAAAAAACAAGCTTACTTTGTACTCAAAGAGCCGTCCCGGCCGCGGCGGCGACATTATACAATATATATAAAGCGATGAAGCAACTTAACTTGTTTATATTTTCAACTTGATGCTCTCCTTTTCCTCTTCTAGTGTTGTAGTAATTTATATTTTATTCCCCACAAAGTTTAAACACTAATTTCTCTTTGTGCATCATCATAGCACATTAACCATCCACAATGAAGTGTAAGGAGAAGAGGATGCAATCAAAAGCGCAGCGGCAACAATGTAAAGCGTCGTCGTAGTTCTGTAGCATGATTTTATAGCATTTTGCGAAATTATGCACAAAAGAAAACATTTAATTTTTTTTTGACAACTCTTTCGCGAAACCGTGTGTTTCAAACTTCGTCCGAATATATTCATATAATTCAACTTGACTTGACATTTTTCAGTATCCGCACATAACATATATATTCTGAGCCGAATCTAAAGTACATTGTACATTATATAATTTCAATGTTATATTATATGTACATATTTGCCAGTCTCCAAAATGACATCAAAGGCTTCCTTCTTTTTTTGAGCATCTTAAAACTATTGCATTCAGCCGTCTTGGCTTCTTTTGGCTTTCTCATATTTTAGCGAAATTAATAAACTAGCTAATATTCAACAACACTTCCGGTTTGAGCCTCAGACCCCCGCCATGACACGTCCAGCCATTTTGCAAGCTATATATCTACTACTGACTCCTTCTGTTTCGCACACCAAGAATTTAAAAAAAAATAACCGGCTCGTCGTCACTTCGAATAGGCTTGTACTTGAAGAGACAAACTTACAATGGCGAACAAGAAGCGCTGAGCTGGAGGATGCCGACAGGTGTTGTTGACTGACTTGGAGCTTCATCAAATATATATACAGCTTTCAAGCTTATCGGATCGGCCAAAATCCAGCTGTCAGTCATGAGGTCGTCGGCGGGTTGTTAGCGTTGATATATATAAATTCTCACTCCTCTCCTTTCTCGATTTCCTCATCATCAGATGGCGTTACTTTGACTATATATTATATAATATTCGTTAGTCTCTCTTTTGCTCCTTGCTCATTACCTTTGGTCTCATCATCATCATCATCATGAGTAGTCCTTGGCCATTTATAATAATACAATTCCATCCCATTCAGCCACATGTTTCTTACCTTTATGCCTACTTCCCAACTACATTACATATACATGCCTTTTTTATTTATTCCGCAACCTCTTTTCCCCACTTGACAGCATTTGCTATATAACATTCTACTTGACTACTTGCAATATGTGTTCAAAATCTAATCTGACTTCAACAACTCGTCTCTCACAAGTCTTGTCAGTAGTCAGTCAGTCAGGTCCACCCCCCCCCCCCCTCTCACACACACGCACATCATTATTATTGTTATTATTGCAGATTCACGCCATTTTGTATCCCACTCTCAATAATAGCAAGTAAAGGAATGGAGCCAGCCAACATGATTATTACTTTTACAAGCTTTACACACAAGTTTGATGGCGATTTTTGCTTAAAAAACATGGTTTAAATTTTCTGCAACATGCGTATATACCTTATGGTGGTCCACTGACTGACACCTGCGCCATTTTGTCGTGGTTCCTTAACATGTAATGAATACAGTATATTGTATATATACAAGTAAATAAGGGTTGTTGCTTGTTGCTCCAGTTAATAAAATAAATCTGGTTCCATAGCCATTATATTTATAACTCTGATAATTTTTTTTGGCTCTTCTTGTTCATCTCCAGCTTCTCCAGGAATTATTACTCATGTATCGATTGTGGTGGATCAAGATGGAGGCTCAAGTCCAGGGACATAGCTCAAGCCTTCCATTGGGCTCGCGCCTTGGATGGAAACAAAGGTGTTGGGCCGTATCCTTCTTCTTACTTGGGACCCTTCTTGAATGGGTCGGCAAACAATTATTCTTCAATTAGACAATTCCATAGGCAAGATTCTTGCTTTTATAGTAAGTCGTCAGCCCAGCTATATTTATATTACCTGTGGACTGTGCGGACGAGGGAAAAAGTGTGTATATATATTTATATACAGATTCCATCAAATGTTGCTCTTGCATAGCATGCGATAACAAGAGAACCGAATCAGTCATCATGCCATTCAGCAACTTTTGCCTTACCGATATTTTTCCCTTATTGCTCCTTCTTCTAGTTCAAGCATTATAGGCTTCTAACCATTTCCCTAAAGCTAGGCTCACGTCCATAGTTATAGTGGACACTGGGAAGATGGGTGAAAGTCGGCTGGAGAAAGCTTGGACAGAAACTTGTCTTTTGTCCTGATATATACATGGATGGAAATAGTCCCTGTACCCATGTTCACACACATACACACGAATATATATACCTTTATCATCCCATGAAAGTCGGCCCCAACTTATGTTTCTCCCATCCAGATATCCAGGAGAAGCATTAGAAAAAGAGTGAACAAAGTTGCGGACCCTCTACTAATTTTTCCACGATCCACCACATAACCCAACTTGTTAACCCTCGCAAGAGCTCTCTGTGTATGTATTTTTTCAAAGTGCCTGAATAATAATAACAATGTCCGGCCGTGTATAGGAACAGGCTACAAATCCTCCCTTCTCCCCACCAGAACATGAATATCTCTCTTTTAATAATAAAAATAATAATAACATTTATACCAGTTGTCCCTTGACTCTAAGTTTCGATCACCTTTATAAATTTTCGATAATTGATTTGTCGTCAGGTTTGGGACGAGAAGAAGATTAATCAAAAGGCGGAAATGGTTCCATTGTGTGCTGCTGCGAAACTTATTGCATGCACCCAGACCCAGTGAGGAGGCCGCCAATGGCGCTCTTGGTCCTCCTGCGCCCGCCGCCGCCATGTTTGTTATCGATACAAAAGTAAACCGCACAAGAGAATATAATGGAAAGGAACGAAGCATAGTTTCTTCCTGCCACACTACTCCTCCAACTTTTGCCATTTTGATGAAATATTTGCCAATTTATGTCCCTCTCTCTCTCGCTTTCCCAGCTTAGCTTGCTCCAAAGTCTTTGGCTCTGCTGTGGGGAAAAGTCGGCGGACAAATAACAAGGCCTTTTCCATATCCTATTCTTTCAGTTCTTTTTGCTTGCTCCTGAAACGTATATCTTTAAGGTGGTGGAAGGAGGAATGAGGATGTAGTAAAGTATAAGGCTGAATCCTTCTTCTTCTTCTTGTGATTCTTTTGGTCCTTTCTTGTTCCGCTACTCGCTCAACTTTGCCAGATGGCTCTCGCCTTTTTTATACATTGATTTCCCCAATAACGAAATAACGACCGAAATGAGGCATCAACCGGCAAAAGCAATGAATAAGACCCAGTCCAAAAGTTAAATGATTCTATGGTGAGCCATTTCAAACTACTGTAGATTTGATAAGAGCAAAAGGGAACAAGACAGCGATAGAGACAATCTGAGCATGTAATAATACATACGGACAAATAGCTCTCTTAAATGGCAAGTCTTATGGTTCCACACTTGCACACATGTTCCCAGTTAAGTTATATAATTTGGCGAATCCATCAAATTGTCTCGCAGAACAGAAATATATGTCTGTTGAATAGTCATATGCACTCGAAAATTGGCAAATTAGCAGTACATACATGTAGGCAGCGCATGTACATATGGGAAATAGTTGCCGGTTTCTAGGCGTAATCATGCTTTCTCTCTGCTCCGACTATGATTATTAGATGTATATGTATACATTTAAACAAAGCTTAAACTTTGACACTTGAATGCCGAAACGGAGCTCTGTCTGACTAGATAAGTTGAGAGTTGTGGCGGAATATTTGGTAATTTGCTATATTAGGGAGCGATTCATGTCCATCATGTCCGTGTGTTGTGTACCACGAAGCAGCTGCTAGTAAATGCCCCAGCTATGACCAGGACGGAGGTGGTTATAGAAAATTTAAAAAGCCGGAAATGGCTTGAGCTTTCCCGTATTCGCCATGTAGCACACTTGTATACATTCCCGAAAAGTCTTCCATATTCACCACCACCGCGTCTACTTGCAACTTGTTGTCATCGACCAATTTGGTGTAGGGGGAAAACTAATCGATACGAAGCAAAGGAAGCAAAGTCGTCGTTTCGTCTGTGTCCTTGCCGCCGGACTTGGATTCTTCTTGTTCTTATATTCTGCTGTCAAAATATAGACAAGTTGTTGCGGGTATTAGCGTTGGGGGTTGTAGATACACACAGTGTGTCTTGAATTCGGAGCCCGCATCCGAGGTCCCACCAGCTTGCAGGCAAGTTGCAGCTACCTACACTCCTCCTGTAGCATGACCTTCTCATGTTCCGTCGTGAAACCTTTCCTCCGGCATTCTTATTACGCAACCTTGTATATTCCTCTTATATTTCGCATGGAGCTCATCAAAGGCAGCAATTTTTCCGCGCCAGGTGAAAAAGTGTATATGGCGGCGGAGGAGTTTCATCAAGGAGTTGAAGCTATTCCAAGTCGCACGTATATTGCATAATCTAAAAGGAGGGGGAGATGAAGATTTCGCATTCTGCACCATCGGCCTACAACACTTACACAAAAGCCTACTGCCACCAGCAGACAGGCACTGTAATGGCAACGCCGATGAACCGTGACGCGCTCTTAAAACAGCGTAAACGACGACAAAATCCATGCAAAAAGTCGGACGGACCGACCCCATCAACCCAGCTCTTTCCCATCCTTCTTCGACCTGTTGTTGTCTTGTTCGTTATTTGAGACACGTTTTCTTGTTTGTCAGGCAGGAGGAGGAGCGTTGGTATTCCTTTTCGCTGCTTGCTTATATTGTGTATCGACGAGCCGATAGAGCCGCCACGACGTCGATAATCATAAACGCTGCCATAGACGACGACGACGACGACGACGACGAAGACGCTTCTTTCTTGAGCCTTTTTCCACTTTCCTTGCATCTTTTTGCTCCATTTTTCTCATCAAGATGGACTCGGTGGGATGGATACCAAGTGTATAATACGGATCCGTGGAACAATTTTGAATCGGCCACTGCTGCAACAACAACTGCGAAATTTCCCCTTGCACCAATACCGACCCGAGCGACCACTTGCCCGTCTCTCTGTATACAGTTGAAAATGTCTCCGCCATGATCGCCCACCCACTACCAGTCGGTGGATGGATAAAGTTGCCTTTGTGTGTTTTCCAAATGATCCTTCCACATCTAATATATACGTCTCCCCTCCGACCATTCCGATTCCACCACCGATCAAGCTCCAACCAAAGAGAAAGTTCCGGTGGCTGCGGGTAACATTATTATACCTGGTCACTAGTCGGCTTGTTGGTTGGTGCTAGGGCTGGCTGGGGTATCCACACACGGTTCCTAAAAAAGTCACCAAAACGCTCATGTCATACAATGTCAGTCAGTGAGTCAGGAGTCAGCAAAGTTTCAATAGGATTTGTCACCGCTTTTGTACTAGACACAGAATGTCCAAGTGCCGAGGTTAGGAAGGCAGGTAGGGGTGGCGATCCGCCTGGAGCGAAAAGGTTATTTAGCAGACGATCCAGTCCGTTTCCACTGGTTCCATTGCCTTGCACACGTAATAACAGTCATCAATTCTGTGTTGGATATTCCAAAGGTATATATATATATATCCGTATACCTGTGAGGGGGAGAAGAAGAGAGAAGAAATTAACAAGGAGAGGACACCTGGCTTTGTGTGGAATATAATAATGATAAAATACTGATTCATACTCTCACCTTACTACACATTATACGTGAACCGTCTCGCAGTCTTCCATGTCTATCCGGAATGATCCATGGAATATCAAATATGGAATCATTCTCCGTTTCAAGGGCAGCCATTGTATCCGGCGGGCGGTGGATTGGATCCATCGTTGAATCCTCGTTCCCAACCCCAACTTGAGATGGCAACTAAATATCTTTGCAAAATGGCAATATACATATACCGTAACCGGGTAACTTGCCAATGATAAACAGAAACACCTGAATCTAATCAACACTATACTACGCTGGTACTAATTCAATTAAAGCAATTAATTCGACAACGCATTTGAAAATGTGATTCGATTATATATATATATACTGCTCATTCGCAAACGTTGATTACTCTCCTTTGCTTAACAATAACAACAACAACATTAAACGGTTTCCTCCATTTAAAAGATTTTCCTCATTCACGGCAATGTTTAAGCATGAGAGAGAGAGTAACGTTGCTTCCTCTTTTGTCTCCTCACTTTCCTCTCCAACCCCCTCGCGTACCACACACACGCTCTCTCTCCCGCGACGACGGGAAAAAAAGTAAAAAAGCATTGGTTTAAATGGAGAGGAGGAGACGAATGAGGAGAGGAGAGGAAGCACATGCATGGAGGAGGAAAATGTTAAGCATTGAGAGGACATATTACAGCATTACGTTTAAAGGCATTCGCCCATTAACCATTTGCTCTTTCCACAGGATAAAAGTTGTTTTATTAGTAGCAAGTTGCGCCTTCCCAAGGAAACACACACACACATTCACGCAACCCTCATCAACTCATGATGAGTGAGAGTCGGTAAAAAGCAAGGTGGAGTTAATTTCCAATGTCAGTGTGTGTAGAATATTTTGCCAAATTTTGCTCACTCGCCACTCCGGAAATCCGCATTTACCTCTGAGTTGTCCGCCTGTCCGGAGTGAAAATCAAGGAATCTCCCATCCATAATTTTCCCACTCCATTCCGTGCCGTCAAATGACTCGTGTGTTTTGTTGAATTTTTTAAAAAAGTTGGTGATTTGATAGAAAAGTGTTTTTGGTGGTCGTTGGTGTTGTCGGTGAATCGGTGTATATTATATATGTATTCGTGTGCATTAGGGCGTGCGGGTGGAAGGAAAATCCACGACACATCTGCTGTATTTGGTCTCCGTCTTCTTCCATGCACTCCGCTCTGTTTGTGTCTACTTACTTTTACTCTTTTGCCTGAGACGATTTGCCTCCGTGTCATCGATGATGAGCGATCTTGAGGGGAGGAGGAGCGACACACGAAAAATTATTAAACTCGATTCTTGTTCACGTTCCTCTTGTTGTTGTGACATCTCAAGGATTTCCATCCCTCTCGCAACCTCTAATCAACAAGCAGTCACACATTGAAATATCACAACGGATTTTGCAATAAATTTCAACAGAAATCTACCTGGAGAAGAAAGGGATGTTTGAGAAAGGTGTTAAATAAGTGAATTTCAAAAGGCAAATTTATACGTTTGTGTGATAATAAGTGCAGTGCAAGGAGCAAAGTAAAGTGGCATATAATCCGACACTTGCGTCATCTTCTTTTTAATGTCGGATACGGACTGATTCAAAGTAAGTGAAGCGAATTTAAAAAATTTCAACAATATTTCTCATCTGATCAATCCTGTCCAGCCAACAACGTAATCAAAATCTTGATAAGTGTCTATGCTGCGAATGAATTTTCTAGTGAGGCATAGGTATCATTTTCCACCTTTCCTAGAAGATGGAGGAACCAACAGGAGGTTTCAAAAATATAGATTTTCTTTGAAATTCAAGCAACCATTAAACTGTGTGAATATATAAAATGGGCTGATTACCGACAGATTATGGCTGATGGAGGAGGAGCTAAATGAAATATTGATTGTCGTCCTGTGTAAAGGCACAGTATGTAGTGGAGCGTGAGGCTTTGGATATTATTCGCAGTGTATATTATATGCGATATGGATTAAGAAACAAGGTACTACAGGAAGGATGTTAATTCGTATCATTTGAAAGATGGATGACGCGATAACTGTTCCGTATTCATTCTCTGTGTGTATGAACATTTTGTTTCATATTGTATTATTATTCACACACAGAGTCTTGAGGATTAAGAAAGAGGCTGGTTACAAGTTACGCGGATGGCTGACGTTAGCACAATTTTCGTTACATTCCAATCACAACTTTCCTGTGAATCTCATGAGAGAGAGAGGGAAAGATGCGACGCATTTCTTTTTGCAGATAATATTATGAGACCAAGCGAATATTTCACATGTTGCCACCATCAACGGACCATGTGTTCCCCCCTCCCCTTCTTTTTGATTATCCTCAAGTTACCGTCCACAAGGTGTATTGTATTGAATGGGAAGAGTCTTTTAGATTGGTTGACCTTTAGTCTTGTCTTGATGCGAGTTAGGTTAGGAGAATATTGTTGCAAATTCAGAGCCACCATTTCCTTGATGCATACATATTGGAGGATGTAGATATAATAAAAAGCTATAGCAAGAATCCAGTGTCGTTATTACGAGACTTTGAATGTGGCAAAATTAGTCGAGTGAATGAATGTGAGCCATGTGTAAACAAAGGGCGAGCAAGGCAGTGGTTGATGAGAGCGTTAGTTATGTAATAATATTAAGAAGAAGTTGAAGCGGTGATATTGCGTTCCTTCCTGCTTGTTTCAAATGGCCACGAGACATTGAAAATAAATATACAAAAATGACGTTGGTGCATAACACTCTATGCACACTGAATAGGTAGGGGAGGCGAAAAAGAGTTGCATCTAATGGATATACACGCAAGGTTTTGAGATGGACGCTTTTTGTCCTCCTTGTTGAACAAGTTCTTCCCAAGTCTTTTTATCATGGAAACATGTGGTGGCGGTGTCGCGCTGGTGGTGCGGGCTAAAAGTCCTATATAAAACAGTCATAAATATTTAGTCGCACTTGATTGTAAATAGACGCAAGAATAATATCTGAGAGATGCATTCAGAGACAGGCTATTGAGCTATCAAAATACAGGAGTGTGCATATACGGTATTGAATCAAAAGTTAGGCTGCGCCTACACGCCATACATAACATAATAATAATGGTCGAGAGAACCTTTCCAGAAAAGGGAACCAACCATCATCTACCTGATTTATATATAATTTGATGGTTATTTTTATATTATGGGTGCGATTCTGGGAAAGAAAGGAGAGATGCTTATGATGAATCTGGTGATCTGATGAATATCCCTTTTCGTTCCTTCCAGGAAACCTCCTACGTACTGGAGAAGAAGCGTCGTCGTCGCCCTGGTGACGACAGTCCAACAAAATGGGCCTTACCAAAGAAATACAGGTGAGCTGCTGCTGCTGTTGATATAATGATGATAGGAATTGCCAAATTTTGAATGTCAGTACCAGATTCCTAAGAATTCACACGTGTTGGATTCACTGTGAGTGAGAGAATATAAGGAGGAAAGCTACAACCCTTGTTGTATAATTTCAATATGATGTGTAGCAGATGTCGGAATGGCAAGTTTGTATCCATTTCTAGAAGAAGAGAATTATCCAATGAGTACAGAATGTCTTGATAAATAAGTAGGAATTAAACGGAGTGGGGATCAAGAGGGAAATCAAAAGGGGGAGAGAGAAGAATTAGGGTTTTGATAAGCGTGGAAGCGAATTAAATATTGAGGAGGACATTTGACTTATGTGCATTATTGGACAGAACATGCATTTACAAAATGATATGTGCACATGTACATGTGACGTGGGCGTAAATGGTTGACTGGCATGTGCACTTATTTGATTGCAAGGCAATCTGAGATGCCCAAGGTTTGAGTAAAATAATAGTGCTAAAGAAGTCATTTGATTTCTTTGGACTTGAAAAGTTTGTAAGAATCGTAATGGCTGAGATAATATGAGACAAAGTACTGGCATGTATAGCCAGTGTGGCGTATAATGGAAATTGACATGACTTTATTTGTGTGGGTTATATGAAGGATGTGGTCAATGTAATGAGACTCTTGAGACACTGGAGAGAATCTTGGGATTTAGGATGTGATACAGGATGGCATGGTGGTAGTTGGTACGTTTCAAAGTTCCAAGAGTCAAAGTTTAAAAATAGATGCAGGGATATAAGTGAGATTTTACTACTAGTAGAAAGCTATTATTGACATTCATTGTAGGTGGTAGGTAATATATATTGGAAACATCAAAATGTTCTTTTGAGTCATTTGATGATAATGCTGTAATGTGTGTTTGCAGATGCTCAATTGCCTCGGGAAGCATGGCTCATATGCGTTCTTCAAAGGAATTAAACTTGGCGACCGGGTGCTCACATTAGCTTCACAATTCCCTTGCAAAATCTGGCCTGATTCGACGATCCTGAGCATTGGTGAAATCCATCTGATATGGACGGACAAGAACGAATCCTTTTGTAGTCTAAGATTATACTTTCTACCAGAAAATACGCCTGATGGTCGCCAACCTCAACATGGAGAAGTAAGTTGGGGGTGAAATCGAGTGTGATTTCGGAAGGATTATTATGTACATATCTGTATCATAGTTTGTATTAACGATGTGTCTCCTTGTTGTTCTCAGGATGAAGTAATAGCGTTGCAAGATACAGTGATAATACGAGCTTCGGATCTAGTTTCATGGTTGGTGGATGAGATGGAATGGGACTGGGGCTACTTAACGCCTTCGTATACTGTGACCAAGGCAGCTCCTACCCCTTTAGCGAAAGCTTTTTCCAGTCAAAAGTTCAACAAGGGGGACAAGGATAAAGAAATGGAGTATACAGAGATTGGTAAGGATCATATGCCGGGGTATAAAGGCCGGCACGAGGGTTTGCTGCAATCTAGCAGTTTGGGATAACGTTGTCGTTTGATTGTTTCAGCTGCCAGCAAAGTGGTGGTTCTTAATTATGAGCGATACATAAGGCTACGGACAATGCTCAAAAGGTTGGAGGGTGTCCCCAATCTGGATGAATGGCTAACGAATCCTGTGGTTCTAGCGTTAGGAGGACTTCCGGTTGGTCCTAATTGCCGGATCCTCTTCTCCAAAGAAGTTTTCGACTACCCAGAGTTAGAAGACCATGAGCTTCTGTGCAATCATATGGGTATGATAATAATCAAGGATTGGAGGTTTGTAGCGAGCTCAAAAAACTAAGATTCAATTTGCGTATTCGCAGCACCAAAACTTAAAGGGAAACAACAGAAAAGGCGAAAGCGCCGAAGGCATGCGTCTGCTGGATCTGAATCGAATGCGTCAGAGTCATCGTCAAATGGAAGCAATGGCTCGGCAAGGGTAAGTATATTAGCAATCCCTAAGATTAATTTGAGATATCAAACTGCAATGTCAAAAATTTGTTTTTTTAGGCAAGGCGTGTTAATGGTGTTGGAAAAGAGCGCAATGAGGCTTTCAAGCTTGATGTGACTGATCTTGCAAGATTATACGAGCAGGGTATTCTGACAAGTGCAGATTTCAAGGATGGAGGTTTCAGGCCAACAAATGCTGTCATGAGGAGGATAAGCGAGAAACTGATGGCAGAAGCACGGCTGGGCAACAATGGTAGAGTTAGAGCTGAAAATGCAGCTCGAGTCAATCCAATAACAGGGAATAGGGCAGCCCTCATGCCTTCACGTCGAGGTGGTAGAGGTGAGTTTAATGCAAATATCCCATTAAATGACGTTCAATTTTGAAAAGGAAATAAAAATATCAATTTGCAGGAGGGATGTCACTAAATCGAGGCGACTTAATGGCGCCAGAGATGAACTTGAATGAACTAGCCCAAAAGCTGGAAAGGTCGAATGCTTTACAAATACTTCCTATCAGACCGTCTGTGATTCAAAAGCCAGAGCCATTCCAAGATATTCAGAGTAGGAAGAGGTCGAAGACTGAGATGTACCACAGCTTGAATGGTGACCTTACAGCACGACTATTCGTGAAATCAGAAGTCAAGTTTGACCCTAATAAATACAGCGGCCCATTCACCAAGAACACGCTGAGCGTTTATGGACTTCCTGGAGTGCGTGCATCAGTTTCGAGACCAGAAAAATGCTACAACAGTGAGCTGGTAATAGCTGAAGGAACCATAGAGCACAAAGACAATCCGAAACAAGGGCCTAAAGGCAGTATTAAAGAGCTGGAGGCAACTAGGGTATGCGTTCTTAAAATTTAGGGCTCAATTACTTTATGCATAGTATGCGTTTAGCTCACACAAGTTCTTCTATTGCTCTTAGGATCTTCCAAAACCGATCCGGTTTGCAACTCCCAGTCCGTTTGCGGCCTCGTCGAAAATTTACAGTGATCCTGTTTCATCCAATCCAAAGAAAGGTTCATCGTTGAGCGGCCCCGACGTCTCTGGAGCCCGTCCAAACAACCGAGGAGAGCGTTCGGGTGTTTCTCGAAATGATACTCAAACTTCAGCCACACAAAAACCGAGAGTAATGCCCAAAGAGGAAGTGAATGGTGAAATAGATCCCACTGGAGCTGCTTATACGGGTTTGCCCAGCATTCCTCCTCCAAATGCCATGAACCAGCTTGGCCTACGGCTCACTTCTGAAGTGACTTTGTTTCCTTCCCATCTCCTACCTGGAATCATCGGTGCTGGGCAGACAGAACCGAAGGACAGTAAACCATCGTTGTTAACCCATGTTCCACAAACTTCTTCTGGGAGATCTAGCAAGGGAAGCATAGCAGAAGCATCAAGGGCTTCCGCTACTCCTCCAGGAAGGTCTGTCTACACCAATGATGGACGTCACGAGATACTCACCTCACCTTCTGTGTCTGCAAAGCACGGAAATCAATCGGGCGGTCGTTCGAAATCAAGTAAAGGAGACTCTGGTCATTCTTCGCTTATAAAGGACATCTCCGTAACGCCAGCGATGGCTTCTGCAAATATGCCTACCAATTCACTGGGTCATGGACGAGATAACCAGGCGGGAGAAAACCATTTGTTTCCATTTGGCATGGTTCCACCTAACTTTATGCAGCAAAGACCGATGCAGCCTGCTATGTTTCCAAATATGGACGCGAACTATATGCATCACCTGTTTCCACAGATGTTCATGCCACCTGCAGGTATACCAGGACTTCCCGGTTTTCCTGGAATGTTAGGCATGCAACCTGGAATCACTATCGAACAACTTCAGTTGTATAGGGAATTATTGCAAAAAGGAGGAGTACCACAGTTTCCAGGAAATATGTTGGATGGTTCGAAAGACAAAGGACAAAAGTGATTTTGATAGTATTCCGTCTTTTACCCGAGGACATTTAGAGGTTTCGTTCGTATTTAAATTTCCAGTACAAACGCATCGTTTGTTCATTTGCCTCTTATAGCACGGTTGCTTTTAAAGTTTCGAGACAGAGACACAATTCAGGAATCTTGTGGTCCAGAAACCTGGTTTCCGTTTTGAGTTTGCTTACTACTGTGTTCATTTCCCGAGAAACTTATTTACCTGTGTAATGTGCTCATGATTGCAGCCTTCTAGTTCTAGCTATGTAACTACAATGTAGTTCGTGAAACAGAAATATAGCACTTTCGAAATATGAATTTCAAAGTATGATGCTGCCTGCAAAAGCGAGAAAAGTATTTTGCTTGTTGACTATTGTTATGGAGCCTGTTAAATCGGACCTAGTTTCTAGAGGTGTATTAGTTGTAAACACCGGAGGCGCATAATTAGGTCATGTTTCCATTCAGGCGGCAGTCCTCGTTGTTCTTAGAAGTTTTAAAGTTTTGTAAATAAGAATAGTTAATTTTATGTAGAAGTTGTGGAAGCTATGACGTTTCTGCTTTAGTTTTGTGTGAAGCAAAATCTTGTTATACTTTTCTAATGTCGAGAGTTATCCGGGATTGGAGTCAACTGAATAAATCAACGCGTTTCTATGCCATACATGAAAGTGTTTGTGCTCGAGTTACTTTCGAATATGATTATTATTGAGTGGAATCTCGATAGTCTTTCAAACTATGTTGATGTTATAACGGATATTCGATCTTTATGACGATAATATAAAAATTTGCATCTTAAGAATGCATCAAACACATTTCGTAACGTACTGTACGCACCTACATTAAAACACAATTTGTCTGGCGTCGTTAGGGTTTTGCTCACCTGGGCAATACGGACACTTCAACCTAGAAAAAAAATCAAATTGTTACATTAGAGCAGTTCATACGGATAATCAGTAAGGAGAAACCTTCGAAAAACTTACTTATTCCCAGAAGCTAACTTATGCAGAGCATCTCTGGATATTACATGCCCACAAGTTAATCGCATTGGAGGGTTACTGTCTGAGGATTGCTGACGAAGAATCGGGCAAGCAAATACGGAGTGATAATGAAAATCCTTCCCTAAGTCGATTTCGATCTAAAGGACATCAATCAAGATTTAGCGATAAAAGAACTTGGCCACCTTCGCTGGATACATCAGTTTATACTTACCGGCAACTCGTCCTTCCCGTTCCATATGCTGCTAACTTGCCTAGCTTGCATCGCTTGGCAGATGCTGAGTAACGCTGGTAAAGCTATACATCCAGCTGAGACGCTGTAAAACATTTTCTTAATTATATATCATCCTAGAGCCTAGAACCACTACTACGACACACTACTCGACGTAATCTTACCAAACCGCCAAGGGCGAATCAACAGACAAGCCTAACCGAGCACAGGCGTCACGGGTAAAAGTTTCCTGGATATCGTCCCATAAGGTCTCATCAAAAAGATGGTTGTACGGAGATTTTTCAATATTCAAAGGTAAGTACAGCAGCGACCCCATCAGAACTTGGACTTCTACATCACATAATCAAGCATATTTCACTAATTAGTAACTTTATAATGGGACTGCTATGATTTTTACTGAACTTCGTCACAACGTACCTTTTTCATGTCTTTTGACAAACTTACTGAAGTTCTCACGGGCGTACAAGATTGTTTCTTGCTGATACTTTTTTCCACGCTTGATTAGATCAAGAAAAGCCAGTCTATGGAGTTTGAATTCCAAGCTAGATCCTTGTGCAGTCAAAGCATCACAGTTCTCATTCGCCCACTTCAACGCAGGCTCCAGATTTTTCTGTCTTAGGGCATCCAGAATCCTATGCATCTCCACAAAAGGCTCCTTGTGATAATCGTCCAGTTCCAACTCCGACTCCTAAAAATTATGCATACACTGATATATCAACAACTACATCAAAATTTCGCTCGAAATTTACACAAGACAAAAATTTCGTACATGGCAAAGTGCATCTCCTATATCAAGCATCCCTTGTCGGTACAAGTGTTGACATATGACTTGCGTAAGAATCCTTGACCTCTCTCCCGCGAAAATCCCATCTCGAGTAATAGAGCCAAAATCGGGATTCAAGTTCTGCAAATTCATCCAAACCATAAATACACGGTACACGTTCCAGTTTCCCAGACTTACATTGTAAGCCATATGAAGATTCTTACGCGATCGACAGCTTTTCCCACTTTTGATACGGTACTATGCAGATCTCTATGTTCTGTAGCAATTCGACCCACTGCTTCTCTGACTTGATTGACGGCTGAACAAACTACGGAAGATTTTGTAGGAGTGACTTCGAATTCTCCACCACCTGAACAAAAGAGATACTCAGATTTAATCACACAGTAGCACGACAATCATAAAAGACGTATTCTTAGTTTTCGTTTCTTACCACTTTCAAACTCATCCTTCAAATCTGTCAGGGACTTTATTAGGAGGGATGTTGTTCTGTTTACATGGGCATCTATGGCTCCGAACTTTGTCAACACCTTATCCAGTTCCCTGCCAACAGCATCGCAGCCGTCCATTTCAAAATCTGTGCGTAAAACAGAGCCAAATGAGTCTGAAGTTTCAAAAGCAGATTTTTGTGACAACCAAATAATCGATTGTGTAACAAGTTCTTCTTGATCACTTCACGAGCCCAATTTTCAGTTTGTTTTGATTCCAGGTTAATACGATCGATGAACTATCAGTAATGTTATTCTCCAATTGACTTGGAACAATTCGCTAACAACTGTGTAAACAGCTTTGGTATTTTTCGCGGTGATACAAATTATATACCGAATGTTTCGCATTCAATGAATTAATATTCGATAAATGGCAAATGGTGAAAGGTTGAGGACATATAAACTTCGAAACAGATGATGTTTATTACAAACATTGATGGCTTTCTACAACCGTAATCTCCCGCGCAGCCCCATCGAGTTGACCCATAGATTTTGAATGGGGCTCATTAATACGCTTGAACGTGTAGGATTCCCAAACGATGGAAACGTTCTGGCCGAACTGGATAGAACTCTTTTATACCTAAATGTATAAAAAAATGACTTCCAATCTCCCGGAAACAATGACAACGCTGAAACTTTTTAGACTTAACCTGTATCGGTGAAGATCATAATTGTCAGATCATTTAAAACCGAGCCAAATTCATACAGAAGTTTGAAGCTTGAAGTCTGTAACATGCAAAAGTTCTGTGCTTTGAATAAGAGCACAACTACACATTTCTTGTAGATACCTGATTATGCTCAGACTCAGGTAGCTAATCGCCATTTAGTTAGCTTGCTGTGATATGATATCTGTGCTATCTGGAATTTTCTCTATCTGAATCCGTTGATGCATTCACAGCTTGCTTTCAAAGAATCCTCACCTATTACGATGAAATTTCTCAATCCCAAGCAAACAACCGCATTTCAACCACACCACGGTGACAATGAGAATTTTAGCATGAATCTGGCATACAACTAATGATATACATTTGCTTCAGTTTGATCCATCAAATTCGACATGTCAGTCAGTCAGCGGAAAAATTGTCAATCATGGTCGATCAGCGAAGCATGTGCTGCGCTTTTGTTATTTGGTGTACCACTGCTTTTGCTCTGGTTTTGTTGTCATTTGCTCAATCCCACGTAGTTGAAACGAGCCTTTACCCAACACCTTGTTTAGTCAAATCTGACTCTTGTGGTCCAGGTGAAGCGTGTATCGAAAGCCAATGCGTTTGCAACACCACAGCCAAACTGGTCTACGACAAAAAGTTGGACAACTGTACCCTACTTGCAGGCTCAGATTGCTCGGACAGCGATGACGACTTTTTCTGCGTCCTTAACGCAGAATGCGACGACACGGGGAAATGCACCTGCGACCCAGGATTCGAAGTCGACCTGATCGGCGAATGTCGCAAGACCTACTCAGAGCCTTGTCACGATCCTGATGCACTCTGCAACGCCTACGCCTTCCTCAACTGCAACAATCGGACAAAGACCTGTCTTTGCTCAGACACCGGCATGGCTTATGACTCTAATCAAAGGAAATGTGTGGCTGTTGCCGGAAGCTACTGTGAATTCGAAGCGTACCTCTTTCCCTCTTTCCGGCGGGATTGCGGTCCTCACGCCGAATGTCGCAAGAAGCCAGAGCTGGAAGGCCATTCCGATTACAATCTCACCGGCGTTTGTGAATGTCTTCCAGGCTTTTTGACTAGTGAGAGCGGGCGGTGTGTCCGAGGCTACATGGGAGAATGTCAAGTTTCTTCAGACTGCGAAACCAAGTTTTGTAACGTGACCAGCGGTTCCTGCGAATGTCCACCAGAGACTCAGGCGTTCGATCCGGTGATGAAAGCTTGTGGGCTCAAGATTGGCGCGGCCTGCCTCACTGATGACGTCTCTGCAAGATGTTTATCGAGCCTGACCTGTGACCCTGAATCGAAAACGTGTGGCTCCAAGGATACAGATAAGAAAAAAATCCACAACAGCACAACTCTTACAGTTGGCGAAAGTACTGAACCTGAACCAGAGCTTGAAGACGAGCCTTTGGCGGATCCAGATTCAGGGGCCGGGTTCCAAGCAGCTATTTTGCTAGTTGCCTCAATGTTGCTTTTAGTAGTCTCTTAATTTTAAAAATTGGCTGTTTAATAAAAATCTTGATTTTTGATCCTTCAAGGTCGTTTTTGAAGTTGTCTTTCATCTTTATCCCATTTGTCGTCACCATCGCAGCGACTTTCACACGCTTAAGCGTGCAAGCTATTTGTCTATAGTTTCTGGGGATCTTGAAGCATGATTTATCAAATGTTTGTCAATGAAATCTCCATCATTGGACTATGATTAGAGTCGGCTTGTAGATTCATACTTGATGATACAGTGTCACTATACTGACTCAGAGCCAATCTCACGACATCCTTCCTTTGAGCTTTGACACCTTTGTCATCCTCCGCCGCATCTATTGGACTTTGGCAAGTTTGAACTTTGTATTTATACATGTTGTTAATACTGTTTGGATTTATCTCGTCGAGAATATTATTTTTGAACACTATACTCGCCATATCAGCAGCATCCTCTCATCAAACACACACACACAAAGAATTACACACAATCTCGACTGATTCCAGCGTGGAAATTGAACGTTTGTTATGAAATTTTCCCCCATGCTCATCCCTATATAATGGACGTTCTGATCTGAAGCGATCATGACCTGCTATCACAATCAGGCGTAAATACATGGAACACTTTCATTAAAGGACGAATACACACATGCACACAACATTTGAAAACTACAATTAAAAGAATGCCATTGTGGGCAAGGGAGGGATAGGAACGGCACGCAATTATTTTGACCAGTCCGCCATTTGAGAGGAACAAAGGCCAATTGTAAGCTCAGAAGTTAGAGCCGAACTCCCGTCTATACATTTTTAACCTTGCAGTAGTCCAGCCTGATGGTCAGGAGCCGAGATCAAATCAGATTACGGCGCAAGCCATCGAGATCCATTTCAAGTTGAAGGAGGAAACTTGGTGTAAAAGAGCTTGTGTGAACCTTTTGATCTAACCCCGTGACATCGGGCATGTTATTTTTTATTACTTTTCTCCATGCTTCAAGCCTGTGACTGATAAAAGTGCAATTAATATAGCAACTATTAGACTGGACAGCAGTATCGGAGGTATGCATGTGTAATTCCATTGTGGGACATCATGTCACTGAACAGCAGAAGGCTGACGCCAGTACCTACGGAGGCTTCGCCCATCCTTACTTCAGTCCACACTCACCAGGTATATAATTTGTTATCGTGAATCCCCGGTTGACCTCGCTGGCCCAAAGAAACTAAAATAGTATATATTTCTACTTGCTCATATACAGCTTCCTGTAATCAGTGAATCTCCACCAGAAAGTTCGCCATTGACCGAAGACCCACAAGGCAGTTCAGATACCATGGGTGAGTGGGCGGAGGCTTGATTTGTGCCATGGTTTAAATCCCACAACAACAATAAACCGTTAATCGTATAACTTTAGGAACAGATGACCAGTTTCTCAAGGAAGATGGAACTGAGGATGGATCCGTGGACACAACTCCAGGACCTGAGGACGAGACGAAGGATATTGGAGAAGGTTCATCTTCGTCGTCTATACCAGCGGCGGAAGGGGAAGTTCAGGTCACCATAATTGACGTTCCCGATGAATCTGCAAGTGTCTCCGAAGAGTGCGAGAGCAAAGGTTTGACTAAAGACCGCTCTGATGAAATTGACCCGCTCATGATGGCCTACAGTGTTGAAGATCCTTCCAGAGTGTACGGCAAGTGCTCAATCACTTCTTTTGGCGAAGGCAACAAGGTCAAGTTGGGCATTCCAACACCGACCAAGGAGCTCGTCCCACATGCCCTCTTGGCCTTGTTCTTTTCGGTGTTTTATCTCATTTGGAGCTTCGGAGCTTTCTTCTGGCTCAAGGGAGAGGAGAAGAATGACGCTGCGAATTTGACTTTGGCAGTTGTCATTTTCGGATCTTTGATCGTTGAAGGCTTTTATGTGATGAATTCGTAAGTGGTCTCAAGTTAAGTGGTGTTCGGATGTGCAAATTTTCAAATTTTTGTTGTGAATCGCAGCAATATCTGTAAGGGAAAAATCTGGAAAGAAAGCAAAATCCTCTTTCTCTTGTTCCTGGTTCCTGGAGTTCTTCCAGTCGTCATGTAAGAATCATTTCAAATCAATTGCTGCCAATGTCCTTCACAGAACCTTATTGAAGACTAACGTTTCAGGGGACTGGCTAACCTAGTTTATGCAGCAAAGGAACAGAGCGATGCTCAATACAAAAGGCCTTATGGCAACACCGAACTGGTATTCTTGGTCGAGAGTTTGGCCATCGCCCTGCCACAATGCGTTCTGCAGCTGGCGACCTGGATGGAAGTTCCTGAAACTTTCCCTTCACTCAAACACTGGATTCTCGGGCCTGGACTCTTAATTGTCACGTTGGGTATCACTTTTGCTAGAATTCGATATGACGCCGCCAAAAAGAGTGACCGATTTGGGGTTGGGCTGGTGGAGAGGGCTATTCGGTGTATTGTCATTTGGGCAAGTAAAGGTAAGTCTTTTAGCCACTGCAGAGCAGATTAAAATAGAAAGGTTTCTAGAGCTAATTCAATCTAAATTGATCTTGCAGTTCTTTGGATCATAACGATAACTTCGCTCCTGGTGTCCGTCCGCATCAAATATGGTGAGAATATGTCAGCAGTCGCCATTGCCGCCGGAGGTCTCACGCTCATTTACGAAGTTCCCATGATGTTCTTCGCCTTCAACCCTTGTCACAGATTCATGACTGCTTTCACTTCGCTATTTTTCCTCCTCCCTCAGTTTGTGGCCCTCGTTTGCCATATCTTGTGGATCAACCTGGACGACACAGTCTTTAAGTATAACATCGGAGGTTTCATTCTCGGTACCTTCTTTACTGTTGAGTCCCTATGTTTGGCTGGCTGGCTGTTGGACAGGTGCAGTGGGCATGACCTCGACTTCATGTCGTGCTACCCGCACTTTTTTGGTAATGTGTTCAAGGCATGTTGCAAAAACCGATGTATTGGCAAAACGCACTAGATTGCGTCTCTGAATTATTTATGTACATTGTTCACATCTTGAAAGTAGAAAAGCTGCTGCGATAGACGTAAGACGAGTGACAAGAATATTTTTCTGAAGAAGTATAGATTTTATGAAGTGATCAGTAGGTCATGTATGTGTCCCTATGGGCAAACTTGTATTATTATCAATTGTGTGAAGTATAAATATATATTGATTGAAATGGAGTGATTTCTAAGATTGCTTGTGGGTTTGTAAATACATATACCGTTGCTGAGAACGTCTTGACGTGTTCAATTTGTCGTCTTTAATTTACTTTAAGACATTGGAAAAAGTTGCAATTATGAAATACAATGTAAGTCCAACAAACAAGTGAACTTCAAAAAGGTTACTACAAAATTTAACTGGTACTGCCACATTACATTTCTGCTGCCAATCAAACAGACAGCTTTAAGGAGCAATCAACGCTATCTTTGTAACACTTTGATGAAAGTTTCGCGAGGTATTTCGATGTTGGCAATCATCCTCAGCTTTTTCTTTCCTTCGGCTTGTCGCTTGAGCTGCTTCTGTTTTCTACCAAGGTCCCCACCGAATTTCTAAAAAGAAAAGAAAAGAAGTACTGGTTTTGTCATGCATTAATCAATTACAGGTGTACAAGAATTACTTACCAGTTTAGTTGAGAAATCCTTTCTGAACGGTTTGATATCTTCTCTTGCTAGCACCTTACCGCCGACGGCCCCTTGAACTGCTATCTGTAAAGGGAATTATTTTGATTAGCAAACTTCATACTGTTCCAACAGTTGCTGCAACCGAAATCTCGTATATGTAACTGGCTGAACTGAGGTCTACAAAGATACTATAAAAATATGCACTTTCAGATTTTAATAGTCAACTTACCAGAAACTGTTGTCTTGGAATTGTGTCGCGCAATTTCTCACAGACTCTTCTAGCTATATCCTTAGCTTTCGAAGCATGAACTATGCAACTCATTTCTTCAACATGATCTCCATTCAACATAAAGTGGAGCTGTGGAATGTCCGAAATATTTAATGAATCAATGCTGTATGCCCGACTAGCGAACTTCTAGTTTCATTTCGAACCTTTGATAAGTATGCTTCTTCGTAACCAGCGTCTTCGTAGTCGAATGAAGCATATCCTGAAGTAATCGACTTCAACCTGTCATAAAAGTCCACTACGATTTCGTTCAAGGGAAGTCTAAACGTGAGTAGCACCCGTTCCGAATCTAAATTTTTCGAGTCCGTTTGCATACCACGACATTCCATGCATAAGGACATCACTTCGCCTAAGAACATGGCTAAAACACGAAAAATCGTCATTCAACCAAGTCTCAAAGGATAAGCAGACAGTTGGCGAGCATTTACCAGGAGTTATTATTGTTCCGTTCACCATAGGCTCGTATGTTGCCAGCATTGCCTGGGGATCCGGCCACTTTTCAGGATTCTTGACAGTCACAGTCACACCTTTACGCTTCGAAGTATCCTTTAATTTTACTGAAACAGATCAAATACAATAAGAACTATTGCTTTTTAATCAATCCATCTGTAAACCAGTTGATTATAGTATACCTTGGAAAGGAACACTTGGAGCAGTGAGCACTATATGAGCTCCATATTCTTGCTCCAACCGCTGATTGAAAACATCCATGTGAAGCACTCCAAGGAACCCAAGGCGCCATCCTTGACCTAGAGCGGGACTGAAAGTAGCAACACCAACTTCTATTTAATCACCGACAGAAATGTCCGTCAAATCAAAATATCAACTACAGAAAAGCTTACCTGGATTCAATTGTAGACTCTACACTTGGGTCATTCAGCAACAGCTTATCAAGCGCTTGACGCAGCGAAGTGTGCTCTGATTGATCCATCGGATATACGCCAGCAAAAACCATAGGTTTGCATTTTTGGAAGCCCTCGAAAGGTGTGACTCTCTTTTGCGTTACGTCAAAGATTGTGTCTCCCATGGAAGCTTCTGTGACATCTCGCATGTTGCAGTACATGTATCCGACTTGTCCTGCGTATCTGTAAAAATCCAAGTCGAATGAATAAATTCGAAAAAACGCTGATATTCAAATGTTTGACTTACAGCTTTGTACATGGAGTGGGATCAGGGTGCATAATGCCAACTTCTTTAACTTCAAAAGTTTTAGGGCAGTGAAACAGCGAAATTTGCTGACCCACGTGTATTGTACCGTCCCCAACTGCGAGTAAAGACGCTACTCCTTTGTATTTGTCGTACCAGGAATCGAAAAGAAGACTCCTTGGCGGGTTCTGTCTATTCGCTGGAATGATTCGGAAAAGAGAACAAATGAGGACACATTTCAAGCACTGGATGCATGCCAATGGTAAAGAATCCACTTACATTCTGGAGGAGGTATTTTCTCTACAATTGTGTTTAAGAGTTCTTGCATACCGATTCCAGCTTTCGCTGATATCCTCAAAACTGTCTCAGGTTCAATTTCAAACAGCGTCTTCATCTGCTCACATACTAGATCGGGTTTGGCATGCTTAATGTCGATTTTGTTAAGCACGGGTATGATGACTAGATTCCTGGAGAAGGCTAAATAAAAGTTAGCCACGGTTTGAGCCTACGAAAAATAGTCTCGAGTTGGAATTTCGTTTTCAGTAATTGCGCCTCTGATCTGATATGTACTTGGAAGTATGAATCCTACCTGAACTCCTTGATTTGCATCAACAAGCAGAATCACCCCTTGACACGCTTGCAACGACCGGGCAACTTCATAAGAAAAATCCACATGACCTGGTGTATCAATGAGGTTTAGAAGATAATCTGTTCCCTTGTAATTATAGACCATGGTAGCTGTCTGGGCCTTGACTGTGATACCACGCTCTTTTTCGACCTGGAGCTTATCAAGAATCTGCTTGTTTTCTTTGGACTTTTCGACCACGCCGGTTTCTTCGAGTAGCCGATCGGCCAGGGTACTGTTGAGCAACATAACAAGGTAGACATGAAATCGACTTTGCATGATCATTAAATATGGCTGAATCGTTTTCTGGAAATTGTACCTTTTCCCATGGTCTATATGTGCTACGATACTGAAATTTCTGATTCTTTCCGGGGAGAAGTCTTCCAGATGAATATCACACTGCGCTTTACTAGAGTAACAGCGACTTCTGTTTGCCACTGTCCTGAAGAACAAACCTGGAGAACTAGCTTTGATGTTTGTAAACCTAATGGCGGATGATATTCGAACAACATCTCCAATGTTTAGGCTAGTAGCCTTGTTTAGTAATCTTAACATTCCTCTTAAGTCATTTTTTCAAACTTTTCCAACGTGTGAACACGATATGTGTATTTAAACGTGCATATAAATCACAAATGTTCACGAATTCTATAGCGAATTGCAAATTTGTGTTCGAAACAGTCTCGCACATGATAATAACATCGCATGTACAGCTTTCGCGCCAAGTCATAGAGTGAACCCGTGGATAATTCTACTGGCATTACCGAAGCGAACCGTTAGAAATGTCCTTCCCATTCGAGTCAAGAAACGTTTAATGTTCTCTTTTCCAAAAACATATGTATAGGGATATTGGAGGGTACAAACGCTTCATATAGGCATGCAAAGTCCTGTAAACTAACCGGCGATAGAGATAAGGCCTAAACAAATTTATCTTTCATGAACCTTGAATATTCGGTTTGGCAGTGAAGGCATCAGATACTGAAGTACATCTTCAGCTCACAGTATCAAAAAGTTAATGATGTAGATCATCATAATTCTATCTATCCAAGATTGTCAGCTCTTCCAGGCGCATTTTCCCCATGTGCCGTTCCACTCTGTAACGAGCCAAATCTTTCCTGGTGACGATTCCAACGACCTATGGAGAAATCAGATGAACTTTATCAATATCGCCAAAGGCGGTCAATAAACAAAGTGGAGAGTATGTAAAGAACACAAACCTGGTTCTGGTCATTGACGATAACGAGATGGCGCAAACCCAAGCCTCGGAACATTTTGAAAATCCGTGGTAACGATGCATTCTAGAAGGGAAACGGTGCGTTAAAGGATCAATAAACAACCATGAACTGTGACGAAAAAACTTGAAACTTACGTTTAATGCAGTATATGCAGCTCGATTGATCAGAGGTTGGAGATCGACTGTAAAGTGCCTCTCTTCCTCCGAAATGTGGACTTGCTGTGAAAGACAGATTTTTATAGAAAAACCTTGGTTCTCATTTATTTTTTGCATTGCTGAAGTCTTATAGTTAACTCACCTGTATTGTCGGATACCGGGGATAAGCATCACGGAAGTACTTCAAGGCGATACCCTTATGGTCCCAACTTTCAGATGTTTCGATAAACAGCTTGTGCTGTAGCAGTACAATCAGTTGGGAACGTAAAATCAATCCCCTAAACGTGCCGAAGTTGACACCCTATTCACAAGAGAAAAGCAATGAGCCTAAGTTTCAACAACAAATTGGCAACAGCTTCGAAGAACTTACGCCTTCAGCATGGCTAGAAGTTGCAGGAGGATCTACAACGGGGAAACCATTGTACGATTCCGAAGTGAGAACGTCGATGATTTTTCCAACTGTTTCTTTCATCTGAAATGAGACCACCGGACAACTCATGACTTCAGTGGCATAGAGGTTGTGAGAGAGTGGTGGAGGCTCCCAAGGCAGAAGTGGTACGCCCATTAGTTGGATATGAGCATCGTAAATGCCCTCGTTGAAGTAGTCACCAACCCATTTGGCTACCATCAATGTGATCATCAAGGGCAGACCAAGGGTTAGATTTCCAGTAGCTTCAATCATAATGACCGTCAAACTCAGTGTCATGCGTACGACTCCTCCCAGCTGCGCTGCAGCACCAATCAATGCATACTTCCCAGGGTCAACCCAGGACTAGAAAACCAAAGTATTGTCTTGCTTACACTTCAGAACACCAACACATATGATTTGTGTATTTTTCGTACTGCGTCTGTGAAGAAGTACTCCATTCCCATACCAACGACTCGACCCCAAGCAGCCCCCGTCAAAAGTGTCGGAATGAAGAGACCACTAGAAACGCTGATTCCATAGGTCCAGATTGAAAGACAAAAGTAAATTAGGAAGAATATTAAAATCGATGACAGCTTGTGTGAGCCTGCAGGATCATGGAACAGAGAGCGGACACTAGCTTCTGGTGTCTGGAACCAGATTGCACCAATTGCAGAAGCTTGACCATCACCGCAGTACATTTGTAGGGGATATTTGGTTGGATCTTCCCCAAGAGGTTTGCAGTCGTTCAAGAAAAGAATCATAGCGAATCCGATCGTAGCAGTGCAGGCCGCTACAAACATGGCTTCCAGTACTTTTGTCCATCTTCTATAGATGTGTCTATAATGATTGCATGGATTGAAACAACGCTTTAAATTTCGACTGAAGCTTCGACGCAATCAACCTGCACTTACCTCATGCGAAAAACAGTCAATTTGAGATTGATGTGGTTGAACAACGCTCCTAAAAGGCCTCCAATCATTCCCATCAGCAGAAAAACCGGAATTTCAATGAACGCGTAACTTGTATTATTGAACTTCCCAAAATTCAAAAGACCAGCGTCCGTCAGTTTTCCTGTTTTAAACAAATGACTGGCACTGGTTTCTGGCGTTTCAAAAATGCATCCCATATTTGGGTGGTACTTACCTGGAGTGCCATGGTAGGCACTCAAAACAACGTTCAGTGTGAAAGTTGACACCATAGATCCGAAAAAGATTCGCCATGTTAGACTCTGATTCCAAAAACTAGCACCTTCTTCCAAACTGAATAGCACTCCACCTGATCAGAATTAGTCAGAATCAGTAAGATTACAAGTGTTTAGCTTTCTGTCATCAAATATCACTTACCGACTGGAGCTCCAAAAGCAGCAGCAACACCAGCAGCCGCACCTCCGGAGACAAAATCACGTTTTTCATGATCTTCTCTGAAGTATTTGAAGATCTTAAAGTCCTTCCTCAAAGAAGTGGTTTTCCCTTGAGATATTCCAGCTGCTACCACAGCACCGGAGTGTATCATTGGACCTTCCTAAATCAGTAATTACAGGTTCTGTTGCATGTGTACATCAAAAAACTATTTTGGCAACACAGTAAAACTTCGAAATTTACCTTTCCAACGGCAAGTCCGCCTATCACAGAGCACGTTACTCCCACAGCTTTGACCAGCAAGGTTTTGATTCTTACTATCCGTGGTATTTTTACACCATTTAAATAGCATTTTACTTGAGGAATGCCACTTCCAGCAGCAGCAGGCTGAAACACATTGCAGTCAGTTTGTCAAGAACAATTTCAAAATTCATTCAACATTTCCGAACCTTTCTAGAAAATAGCTCACCTCAACATAAGTTACTAGTATTGATCCAATTGCAACAGGTACGATATTCCAGGCTATCCACATGAAGAAAGGCACTATCAGGCACCCTTCAGCAACGCATCTGTCTACTTCTAACTTCAAGGTAGAATACTTAATTTGCGAGATTTCTTCTATACTAATGTCTATCACACAAGCAATCAGTGCCGTTAACACTCCGATAAAAATCATGATGATCCATCGGAACAGATCTTTCCTTTGGATGAATTTAAAGCCTTTCGTTCTTTCCTCATCGATGAGTAAATCATTCTCGCACACGTCATAGTCTAAACTCTGAAACCAACAACCGTAGTTGAAATCGGGACATGAAACTATTTTGACACTTGTTTTTTTCTGATATCGTACCTCGTATTTTGCAGAAAGAAGATGGTGATTCCCAGTTTGAACCCTTTTTATGTTTATTCTGTCCGAATCATCCGGTACTATGACGTTCTTGATGGATCCAATGATACTCTCATAGCTGCCACGCTTTCTTTTTCGGGCTGCACTTGCAGCTCCGGAGACTAGAGATTCTACATCCGTTTCTTCATCAATGTCCTCCACTGAAACACCCTGAAAAGAAAAAGATCATTTTTTAGAATTATTTCTATCGATGTCGAATCACAATTCCATTTTTACCCTCGCCCTCATATCGTTAACTCCAGCGTATTCTGCATAGGTAGCGGGCTGCCTCCCGTTACCGGCAGGAGCACCTCTTGTTGGATTAATGTTGGATGTAGTGGAAGTGGATATAAGTGGAGTCTTCTCGTCCGGATTCATAGTTAGCTAGAAATTACAGAAACAGGGGAGATAGAATAACTTTCAATTGAAAAGTTACAGTTGTTCAAAATAACGAAATCTAACCTGGTTGTGTAGTTCTATCGCATGTTGAATACTTCCTTAGCAGAACCTTCTTGAGATACTACTTCGTGGTCGCTTACGGTTTTCACAAGGTCGAATTCAATAGAAGATGGTTAAGCCCGTTGAGAGTCAAGCTGCTTTGACGTACACGGTTGCAGCTATCAGTTTTTCTTATGTTGCCTCTTGCATATAATCTTCAGGATTAGCGAATAAACCTTCAACTTTTCGCATTAGATGGATGGAATTTTTATGATTAAGGTTAATGACAGCAGACAAGTGGTCAAATGTCAATACGTAAGTTCCCTACTAAAACTAAAGCAAAGTGTTTCGTTGAGGAAGTATAATTCGCCGTTTGACTAAATTGTCTCTCAATATCTGAGTCGTTAACGATAACCGTATTCCACTTTCAAGTGATTCATGGAAGGTCTATAAATACGTAATAAACTGTAATCAAACATTTATTCAAGTTTAGTTTGCAAGGCTCGATTCCCTCCCTCTTTACTTGTTACATGTGACGGCTGAATGAGATCAGTTCCAGTGAAGCCATTGAGCAAAATTACAGCTGTTTTAAGCTTTAAACTCTGACAGGATGAAGACGCGCGAAATTCATATTTGTCAAAAAGTAAACATGGGATGATGAGTTTTAAAATTTGGCCATATTAAATCGCCTTCTGTTGTCTGTTGAGCTGCTATACATATGTATTGAATTGTAAATCAATAGCCCGAATCAACCTGTGAATTTGGTTTATTTGCGTGAGTAACGAACCTGTTGTGTAGAGTAAAAAGTAAGTTAAAATCTCGAACAATCAAACTTTGACAATGTAACCTGTATTCAGTTTGATCAGCACACATTCATATCTATTCTTTGATTTTTTGTTCCAGGTTGTACCAAATGAACTTCATTCAATCCAGCTATAATGGACTGGTTGGACTTCAAATATTACGAAGACTGGGATGACAGTATTGAATCGACTCTATCAAGGGCTGCATATTCATTCTTGATGATTTCTGCCACAGTTCCAGTCTTCCTCTTCTTTTCAATGTGGGCATGGATGGGATGGAGGCTGTTTATCAACAACTAACTTCTTCCAGTCCATTGAGATAGTCAGTACATAGTAGTTACTCATTACAACCGCTAGCCACCGTTCTCAAGTCTTCCTTAATCAAGAATATGCACATTATAGACTAGTCCATACCTACTATTTTGCATGCTTGGGTACATGAAAATAAACATATATAACGGTATCTGGTGTTCATTGTTCATTGAACTACCTGTCCTACAATTGGGCTGTAAGGGTCTTAATGTCAACGGTGCGTATCATATCTCAGAGTTGAAGGTTTCAGGGTTCAAATATGTTTTAACGCTGGATCTAGGCATGATCTCAGTTAGCTGCAATGAATTGTCACTCCTCAAAGGGCTATGCCACAATTTACAGTTACTTCCTCAGATTGACACTGCCTTTTTGACGCACGACCGGAAGCTTCAGAAATGTCACATCGCAAGAACCACACTTGATTTGTTTGCGCCCAAGCGCTTAATATAGTAGGCGTGTGGCACAAGTCATGTCGGAAAATAGAAAGTTCAGAAATATGACCCTTGCCATCAAAGTGCATGTAGCGAATCAAGTACCAAATTTATGCATGGCCAATCCTTCTGATCCATCACACTGATCATGATTAAAAGGGGTCGCCAAAAGCTGCGTCTCAGCGGCGGGCGGCTCCTATTAGTTGTCTCGTGCTTCCGTAGCGTCCTCCATTATAAGGCCCCAGACAGTACACTGCCGTAAAAAAACATTGGTTTTTATGCCCATTGAACTGTAGCTCAATTTAGACTCGCACATTAGGTCTCCAATCAAATAAACAAAATCATCCAGATTGAAGTGTTAATTTAGCCGCTTTGAAGTTTCTAAAACTTGCCACGACTGCCCTCCTCCTGTTTGCGGTTCTATTTAAAAAAATCTTTGTGACAGGACCACATGTCAAACCAACCAACTTGTTTGCCAGCTTATTAAGGATTCAAAAAATACTTTTCCCTTGCAGTCTACCGTTCCTCATACCAACATCATATGTCACCTCAGGTCGCCTCTGATATCACCAACAAATGGCGAAACGGTGTTGACTCTCGTGGCTGTGGCAAACCAGGACGCTTATATGCCTACTACCGGCAAATTTCAAAATGAATCCAATAAAATTAATTGCAAAATTGGCTAATGACATCATAGCCATAGTAATTACCCTTCGACGACTTGCTGTCTGCAGTCTGATGTCGATTCGACCCACCGAGTCCTACTGACCAGCCCACTTCCGCGTCTGCTCATCGGTCAAGACTACCCCCAAGTACAAAGTCTCTGAAGCTCACATGATGGCATTGCATGTCGAGTGGTTAACGTTGCCCTAATTCACGCAGCTTAAAACATGTGGGCGATCGCATTAATATCAGTTGTAGGTAATAATTGCCAAATGTGACAATTAAAAAACATGTAAAGTGGTTGACGGGGTGCGATTGTTACACAATTCATGTATAACTCACTTGCCTCATTCATGCATGCTAAGTGCTATAAGAACTTGTCTTTTTGGGCCGATTCCGCTATAAGGGATTGAGATTGAGAGCCTCTCTCTATCAAAAAATACGGCGATATGGCAAACGGCATATTTGAAAAAGAAGAAGAAGAATATATGAAAGTGAAAACCTGACTAGAAAGGTAGGAGAGGGAGGAAGATCATTTGCGATTCACCCTAAGGACATGTGCGAATACGAGAAGAAGGAGAACGAGCGACATTACTTCCGTCCGCGTCCATATTAACGCAACGCTGCTGCTGACTGACTGATCATTGTTCCCTTTTTACTGCAAACGAATATTCGTGAACCCACCTGTTGTTTCGTAGGAACGACCTGCTAATTGCCTCTACGACTACTGAACACCTAAATGCCCAATTATGATTTATCCCTTGTGCAATGGGCAAAATAACGCGCAGGCAACCTGGGAGACAAGATGACCACAACAAGAGTCCTTCTTGTTACGTAACTTTGGCAAAAAATCTGAACGTCACGTTTTGTACTTTGCGAATCTCACAGGAAATTTGTATGCAAACCTCGGACTTTTCTCGCAGCCGTCAAAAATTATAAGAGCCTTCATTAAGCTTTCCATAGCACAGCAGCATTGACAAAATTAAGGCTCATGTAACGTGATCAACTCGACTTAATCTGGATTCAATTCCATAAACTGTCTGAGGGCAACATGTTGTTTCCAGAACCGTTCGCCGAAATCCTTTACATACTAGATTTCCTTGCCACGCGGTCAGAATGACATGGGTGGGTGAGAGGCGATTTGAAATGATATCAGATGCCAGAAAGGACTTCAGAAACCACGGGCCCAATAAGCGCCCATCATGAGAAAGGCACATGTTTTTTAATGTGCAATCAAAGTAAATACTTTTATATGCTAAAAGGATACATTAAATGGAGTGCAAGGTGCAATTTGATTGAACATGGTGAATGCGGTTTGCAATTATTACTGTATATACGTAACATTATGCGAAAAACGGGTGGAGCTTTCTTGTTGATGCACCAGTTTTGAAGGGATTGTGTGTAAGCATGTGAGCGCGCGCGCGCGTGTGTGTGTGTTTGTGGAATATGGCTCCTGTCGCGCTGCGCCAGACAGCGAATATGTAATATGTGTGTTGTTTTAGGAGATTTCATAATAGCCCTTTGGCTTACTTAAGGGACTTGGTGTGTAGATGCTTCCAAGCCATTTTGCAGCTCTTCCTGGTTGTCTTCGGAATGGTATTTAAGCGGAAACTATATTGGTCCAAAGCATCATTCACTTCTTGTCCTTCTCTCAAGAAACACATCAAAATCCATTTAATTGTGCTCTAATTTTCTAGTGGCTTTTGTAAAAGCAACAATCCAAAATGTACTCCAAGGTATGTGTATATACAGTATTTACTGTATTTTCCAAGGAGGACTTGGAAGTTGAGATGGAAAAGGTGATTTTGGAACTTGTGCTTAACATGTCTTGTGGTTGTTACAGATTGCCGTAGTCGCCGCCCTCTTCGCTGTCGCTTATGCTGGACATGAAGCGCCACCAGCCAAGGCTGTGACCTACAACGTTCCATCGGTTGCCAAGGTGTCCTACCCAGGAGCCACTGTCACCAAGTCGGTCGAGACCTACTCTGCTCCATCCATTGAAAAGACCACTTTGATCACCCGTACCATCACTGCTCCCATCAACGCTCCAGCTGTCAAGGTAAGTGGATCCGATGGATTCAGCTCCAGAAAATAAAAATTACACACATTTTAAGGAAGCATAGCATAGCTATAATGTTGATTTGCGCTCCCGCAACTTTAGAGCGTCTCCTACTCGGCCCCAGCTGCTCCAGTTGCCCCAGTTGCTGCTTACGGAGCTCCAGTTGCCCACGCCCACCACGCCGCTTATGCCCACGGTCCAGCCGTCGGTTACGCCGCTGCCCCAGTTGCCGCTTACGGAGCTCCAGTCGCCTATGCCGGCTATGCTGGCTATGCCCACGCTCCAGCCGTCAAGGCCTACGCTGCCCCAACCTTGAGCTTGGCCACTCCTCAATTCGCCTACGCCGCTGCCCCACACTACGCCGGATACGCTCACCATGGAATCGGAGGACAAACCGTCTACTCTGCCCCAGCTCTCGGATACTCTTTGGGTCATGAAGCCGCTGCTTACTACGCTTCCGCCCCTGCCGTCGGAGTTGCCGCCGTTGCTGCTGCCCCAGTCGCTGCCGCCGCCCCAGCTGCCGAATACGGTGCCCCAGCTGCTTCAGCCAAGGAATCTGCTTCAAACGGTGGATACTATTAAACTACAGCAAAGTTTAAGTATGTACTTCAACCTCCACCACCACCGTCTGATATTATCTTCTTCTCATTAAGCTTTCTTTGTCGTTGATGTTTTTGGTGTGCTAACTGCCTGAATGTATTGTTTCCGAAAGGTGTATGATTGATCCATTATTTTGTGAATCTGTATGAATGACTTGTGTGATTGATTCCAACAACACACATCTAGTCTCTCGAAATGGTTTCTTTTGCAAAAAGGGCCTCTCCGCGGTTATATTTTTGTCTGTTTACCTCAATTGTTGACTCCAAATAATAATTTTCATTTCTCATGAGCCAATAAACAACAAATACGTGAACTGAAATCCTGGTTTTTTACACTTTGAAAATCAATCAATAGCTTCTATACACAACAGGCTCTTCGCCGTCTACCCACATATCGAGTTCTGTTCTGAATTTAATATATACTACTGCTTTCTCCAGAGTTTCAGAACCAAAAGCCTCCGCAGTGACCTACAAAATATTGGGCCGGCTCTCATCGATTTCTGAATTTTCGTACATAGTAATAAGCACAGTGGGTTGCTGGTGGTATAACCTTGATAATGGTTTTTGCCGACTTGTGCAAAAGCCACAACTATACTACTAATAGTAAGAACCAGATGAGCTTTTGTCATCACAAAATCACCATGGTCTTTTGCGTGACCTTTACACGACTGCCACGACAAGTCTGTTTGGCCCGAGCCGCGAGTGTCACTTCAATCAAGACTATGTAAGATTCAAGTAGGAGTTTCATGGTTTTTTGGAAAAGAAAGTTACGCTGAGAGCTTTCAAAGCAAGTCAAGTCAAAGCTTGACGTCCAAGTGAATAATTACTAAAGGTCGATTCCACCCAGGCAACCTGATCCAGTAACCTTTATTTGCTTTCTCGATATCCGTAGAAGCGCCAGTCTATTTCAGTGAATGAAAAATCCCGACTACTTTCACCATTCCTGCGGCCAAAAAGGGAGTGCTGCTAATTGAACTCAACAGCTTTGTTGGACTGCTCTAATTGTGTTTGTTTGACAGACTTGTTGTGTAAACTAGGACAAGCGCTGTGTATCGCTGTCACCAGTTAACTAGCAGTTAGCAGGAAGGTGTTAAAAATCAGTGTCGATTCTTGTATGCAGTGGCGTCAAGCGTGGAAATATCAACGTTTTAGTTATGACGCCATTATTACCACCCGCAAGTCCTGTTGCGAACTTGGCGCTGCGATCCTCAAAGACGTAAGCTTTCCACGTTTAGGTTGCTATTAATCTCCGCTTGCCCCGTGCCCACCCACATGATTTCCAGCCATATTTGGCCATTTGGCGGAGCCAAGTAATAATTGCCATCCGAGAATGTGGAATGGCCATTTGGCTATTCTCAATTAGTCCGACAGTAGTCCCAGAGCAAACATGTTGAAATGTAGCTTTTGAAGCCTTGTCAGCGGTTGGGTTTTATAATGTAATCTGGCCGGTTTGGGCTCCTGGTGGCCCATTTAACAAGTCTTTTTCCGTCGCTTCTTCTCCTTGTTTGTTGTGTCAGAGTGGCCTTTATCAGCCTTTGATATCTTGTCTATCTCTCAAGGCTTCCATTTACCTGCTCCGCGTATTATTGTATCTTTTATACCATTTGATGATTTGACTTTGGTTGAACTAGCCTTGTATATATATTCCAATTCCGTTCGTTCAATAATATACACACACTTTTACCTGTGCGAGAAGAATATAATATGCTCGCGCGGCTATTATTCCTGTTGTTGACGACGGGGATGGAGGAAAAATGTGAGATCATCTGCTCCTCGTTTCCTTGCATTGGTGCTGTGTCGAATCTGTCTATTTTGCACATCTGTCTTAAAATACACGCACGGCGATATTGCCGTCAACAAACATTTAATAGCATTAGTTTAGTAGTTTTTCGTAGCAGTTAGGCGACAATTATTTTGAAAAAGTCAACATTGAAATTTGTGCCCTTTTCCCGCTTAATTTGAGATTAAATGGCACCAGTCTATTGTATTGTAAATTTAAAAACATTGGCCTGACGCTTGGAAAATTGCCGGTACGTAAACAAAGTGGTTTTCGGAAATTGTTTCTCCGGTAAGTGGTCTTCAAAAAAGAGGTTTTCCTTGGTTTGTTTCAATGGGACAGCCTCCCCCCCCTCACCAGCCGGTACAAGCTTTTAAACAATAACAAACAGTTGTTGTTGGCTGTAATTTTTCTCCATAATTTGATACTTGGCAGATTGGAATCGTCGATACTTGTGTATTTGTATTATATAAAGAGAAGGATTTGTGTTGCAGTGTTAATGTTTAAGGCGAGTGTGGTCAGGGTTAGCAATTATAGTTGCCGGTATGAGGAAAAGTTTGTTTGATAGAATACTTTGGCGAGTCGGTTCGAAGGAGAGCTTGAGTCATTCTCTTGAATCATCTGTGACAGAGTTAGCAAGTGTGTCAAGATGTATAAATGATAATTTTTATAGAGATTAGGTTGCAGGGCGACCTTAAACGCTGTTAACAAGTTTGCAAGTATCAAAGGCACATTGCCGGTAAATGTGTAAACGAATGTTTTAATGTTGAATCACATAATAGAGATTTAGGGGAAGAAGAGTGGAGAAAATGTAATGTGGTTTTACCCGGTCATAACGGTGGTTGTTTGTCGTTGTGAAGTTTGAATTAATGAATACTCTTCCTCTATTCCAGATAATCCAAGGCTGAAGAGAACGAAAGACATTGATAGCGAGAGACAAGAATAGCAACAAAAAGAACAGGTACGTCATCAAGATAGAAGTTACACTAGTGTGGGCGGTTAGCATGAACTAAGTTGTTTGAATACAGTGTATACAATCCAGCGTTGATAATGGTTTGTGTGAAAATGAGTTCTGATGAATTCGATTGCATCTTTGCAGGTTGTTGGAGTAGATCAGCAGCTGCAATATCCAGGACGATCAAAGCTATCGTAGGATTTGCATGGGAAAAGAGACACCGGCTTCTGTTTCTATGACATAATCGGAAGGAGGTTACGATACATCTTGAGAGGCTGTACCACAAGTTTGAAGACGTCTGCTTTTGGCCCATTTCAGTATTTGAGAGCTGAGGGATCCATACGACATCCGACTGATGGCTGGAGAAATGTGACTGTTGTGAAGAGACTTATTGATGGGTCGCGTATTCGAGGTGTTTTAGTAGCCATCGAAATAGTGATTTTACGACAGTGTGTGGATGACCTTACAGTTTCAACGGTAATAGGGTCGGAAGGTGGGTGTGATTGTGTGCTGAGGATTGCATTTAATGTTCTGAACGTTATTAAGTTGACTGTTGTGGGTAGCGACGACAGCCAATAGGACAGGATATCCCGTAGGTTATGGACGGCTGCAGGAAATTGGTTTAGTGCTAGATCAGTCCTGAGTCCTGAAGTGCAGAGATTACTGGAGAATCCCATAAACAAGGTTTAACTCCAGAGCTGGAGCTCAATTAGTGCGGCCCGAGATAAATTGTTTATCAAATTATTCACTCCTTTGCTTACTCGCGCTGGTGATATGAGAATGATGAGAGTAATGTTTGTTGATGATGAATTCCTTTGTACGTAAGATCTATTCCCGTCCCCGTCAGGTAGACCACACCAGTGAAATAGTTGAGGACGTCAGGATTGACGAGATGCTAAAAGTATACGTTTATATACTGACTTTGCGGTTTCGCCGAGTAGATAAGACACAAGCGCCAATGTCAAGTACATATACCTGGTCATAATATACCAAGTGTCAAATGACTAGTTTTATCTTGGAGGTTTAAGAGATGACACTTAATACGCAAAACAAGCCTTGTAAGGGTAATATAATTCTGGTCCCGCTAAATTTTGACGATATCAGTTTTGGTGCTTCACTCCTTAGGGTGCAGTTTTCCATGCGTTTGAGTCTACAAAGTGTATGAACCATCACAGTTAGGCAACCTCTAGTTGATTTGCTTTGTGGCTCAGGATCAGGATGTATCAACTTGACCTTAAGTAGTTAAACAACACATGTTATCTCTGATTTCAACTTAATTTGCAGATGAGTGGTGAGAATGTCCTCAGACCATGTAGAAGAGTACTCCACAACGTATGTGTTCCCAGAAGCGGACCCGATTTCAGAAGTCGAGTCAGCCAGTGGAACAGGAAAAACGCCAATACCCGGTCCCATCATGGAACCCAGTAGTGCAGAACCTGATCTTCAAGAAAGTTCAACACCATCGCAGCCCAAGTTTCCCAGTAAATTACCTTTAACTGCAACGCAAAGTTTACCTGCCCATACTGGTTACAGTTCAAGTCACAAAGGAAGCGGCGATGAACGTCCGAGGAAAAAGTCTGAATCAAGTAGTATTGAAGACGAAAGAGAGGCTCGAAGGAAACCATCGTTCAGTGACGCGAAGGTCAAGCTCAAGGGTCATGGATCGACCTCACCTCACGTTCCAGCAGGCTTACCATTAGGAGGTCTACCTAACCCCATCCTTTCAAGCATATCATCTAAACATTCACATTCAAGAAGTGCTAGTCATGGAGGAAACTCACAAATTGGTCAAACCCGTCCCTCAGCGCTGAAGCAACATATTCGATATGCCTCCCAGGGTCAAATGATTGAAGATGTAAAAGTGATTAAAGGGCACAACCGAGTTCCCTCCAAAACAGAGTTTACTCTCCCACCCGGCCATGTTGAACGAGAACAGAAGACGGTTTCCGCCACGCATGCCGAGTTTTACAGAAGAGGGCATTCAAGGGAGGCATCGAGGTCTGACTCAGTATACACTCTTCGCACAACCAAGGTCTCGATTAAAAGCAAGTTGTACTTTTGGAGGAGAGGCTCTCAAGAAGATACTAAGTTCAGGACAATAATACCGAACCATTGTGTTCCATCCAACATACCCAAGGATCAGCACCCGAATAGCCGTTACCCGAACAACCATATACGAACTACAAAATACACTGCGATCTCATTCCTTCCGAAGAACCTGTTCGAACAGTTTCATCGTTTCGCTAATTTATACTTCATATCGATAGTCCTCCTCAACTGGATTCCTTCGATTAATGCGTTTGGGAAAGAAATTGCTATGCTGCCTGTGATGTTCGTCCTTGGCGTGACTGCAATCAAAGACCTGTTCGAAGATAGGCGTCGGTATCGGAGTGATAAACGCATTAATAACTCAACTTGTCGCGTATACAGAAAGTAAGACTCCCAGGTTTGGCATCAAATATCAAAATTATTCTATGTAATTATATCCTGTTTTTTTCACAGAGATGAGGGGAAATATGTTCGAGTCAAGTGGAAAGAAATGCGCGTCGGAGATATAGTACATCTGGGTTGCGATGAGTCCATACCCGCTGACGTCCTGATACTGCGAACAGCCGACCCGAACGGCCTATGTTATATTGAAACCAGTAACTTAGATGGGGAGACTAATTTGAAGCAACGCGAAGTCATAAGAGGCTTCGTCAGCAAGGTATGTCATGTTCAAAACATCATGAAGTGTAAAAGTGGACTCTAACAAGGAAATTTTGATTGTAGCAAGATACTTTTGAACCCGAAAAGTTCACGTGCAGAATAGAAGTCGGAGCTCCAACAACAAAAATCTACCATTTTAACGGTAGTATTACCCATTCAGATGGGAGCAAAGTACCTGTCACAAAAGAGAACTTACTGTTACGAGACTGTATACTTAAGAATACAAATTCCGTCGAGGGTATCATAGTTTATGCAGGTAATATTCCTGTCAACCCAGGGGAACTACAAACTGTACTTTGGTTAGAATCTACTGAGCTTTTACTGTTATTTCAGGTCGGGAAACAAAAGCGATGTTGAATAACGGGGGACCTCGACATAAGCGTACTGGTTTAGAGAGACTAATGAATACGGAAGTTCTATGGTGTGTTGTTATACTCGCTGTGCTATGCCTTGTCGGTGCCACGGGAAATGTATTATGGGCCGCACGATTTGATCTCGGTGATGAAGCAAACTCATCGCAAATACCGTTTTTCTTCCGAACTGAGCCTCCGGTTGTTGAAGCCATAGCTAGTAGTTTGACATTTGTCATCATTCTGCAAGTAAGAGGCATTTTTAAGCTCGAACAACAGTATAAAATGAAAAAAATTAATGGCATTTACTTTTTGTGGCAGATCATGATACCGTTGTCTTTGTACGTTACAATCGAGCTAACAAAGTTGATGCAGATATACCACATTCAAAACGATGTCGACTTGTATGACCCCGAAACGCAGAAACGCATTGAATGCCGAGCAATGAATATTCCTGAAGATCTTGGTCAGGTAAGTTATACACGTCTAATCGTAATCCGATATAGTTTTTCTTTACTCAAACTGGATGTATTGTTACTAACCTAATTCACTTTGTGTCTAGATTCAGTATGTGTTCTCTGACAAAACGGGCACTTTGACAGAAAATAAGATGATTTTCCAACGATGTTCTGTTGCCGGAATCGACTACGGCCATATAAACATCCCACAAGAAAAAGTGCGTTACAAGTAGATAAACTATACTGCAGGTTCATTTGACACCAGCTTTATAATTATCTCTTCTATTGCAGGCATCTGCGCCGACTACCATCAAAGCAAACGAACACCTCGAAAAACTGCTTCACGCAAGAAAAGCAGCAGCGCCAGATTCGTTGGACTACCAAGCGCAAAAAATTCATGACTTCTTTATGAACTTGGCCGTATGCAACACGGTAGTTGTCGCAAAATACCCCCATCATGACGAGGTATTTTGACTCAGGCTCGTAATGTAGATCCTAAGAGCAAGCTTTCTAATTCAAATTTTCTTATCAGATGAATGAAAGCGGAACCATCGTTGAAACGGAGCTGGAACACCAGAAAGTGCTGCAGCATTCCCGCCTGTCTCCGATAAGTGAAACAATCGATGCTGGAGCATCTTCTAGTTCAAGGGATCCTAGTCCTTTGCTAACAGATCACCAAAACACTATGAATGTATCGTTAATTCCTGCGGGTGCGTCTGAACTAAACCTGCAGAATTCTGAGATAAAGCCGAAGCGGGGAAGACTTTTCGAGTCTCTACCAATTAGACCCCTTTCGCCTATTTCGTCCTCAAACGACACTACTCCAACGGAATCACCTGCACAAAGGCCACGCTTCCTTCAAATCCCACCCTTGTTATCGCGATTTAGCAAAACACTACAGGTCAATCAAGCAAAGACGCCTCCAACTCCAACTCCTTTGGAACTCAAACCCGTATTCGAAGCAGAAAGTCCCGACGAATTGGCTCTTGTTGAAGCAGCATATGCATATGAATGCAAACTGTTGAAGCGCACCCCCCGAAACGTAAAGGTCTTCATGCCAAGTATGTGAAGAATTATTCAATGATATTTGAAGATGTAACTCCATTTGATGACTATTTTTATTTGCGCCGTAGATGAGGGTCTTATTGAGTATGAAATTTTGCATACTTTGCCTTTCGATTCGACTAGGAAAAGAATGTCAACCTTGGTGAAACATCCTGTGACGAAGCAGATTATTTTGTATTGTAAAGGAGCGGATAGTGCTATTCTGGGCAGACTGAAGCGCAGCAGTAAGTTTACCCGTCACTGAAAACTTATTCACATTTGCGTAAGAAATATCGATTTATATTTGATGATTTTCTTAACAGATTCCACTCAAGAAGATAGAACTATAGAAATGACTGAACATCACTTGAATACGTACGCAAAAGACGGCTTGAGAATATTATGCATGGCGAAGCGCATTCTGGCAGAGGAAGAATATCTAATCTGGCTGAAGCAATTTCAAGAAGCGGAGTTGGACCCTAACGATCGGGATAGTCGATTAGCTGAGATGTACAATGTAATTGAAGCCGACTTGGAGCTAATAGGAGCCACTGGAATTGAAGACAAGTTACAAGATGGTGTACCTTCAACAATAGAATCGCTCAGGAAAGCTGGCATTGTTGTTTGGGTTTTGACGGGTGATAAGCAAGAGACGGCGATCAATATAGCGCACTCATGCAAGCTCTTTTCGAGCAACATGGATGTTATTAAACTCAACGCCAGAAGCAAGGACTCTGCAGAACGAACTTTAGCTTTTTACCTAGATCAATGCAAAAATATAGACACAAACCCGGGAATGAATGGTTATGGCGAGCCAATGGCTTACAACCGTGACACTCTGGAGCCCAGAAGGCTTAATAGTATTGAACATCCTCCCCTCACCCGGAAAGAACGAGCTCTTGTTGTAGACGGACGCACTTTGACGTAAGTTCTAAAATACATCATATGTAGCAAGTTAACCCGACTTCAGCTTAAAGAATTTACCATTCACAGATACATCCTTGATCAACGGACGAAGTTGCTCGGCCAGTTTTTGACCCTTACTAGATATTCAGCGGCAGTATTGTGCTGCCGGGCAACCCCCTTGCAGAAAGCGTATATTGTACAAAGCGTGAAGGATCAGTTAGGAATGAAAACGTTAGCCATAGGTGAGATTTTGAAAATGAGTAAATTGTAGTTCTGCGTCTTTGACTTGGAGAATCAACGAATAATTCATCGTTCATTTTAGGTGACGGTGCGAATGATGTTTCTATGATACAAAGGGCAGATGTCGGGATTGGTATTTCTGGGAAAGAAGGCATGCAGGCTGTGATGGCTTCGGATTTTGCCATATCGAAATTCCGATATATGGAACGGCTGCTGTTGGTTCATGGGCACTGGTGCTATGATCGCTTGGCAAGAATGACGTTATATTTTTTCTATAAAAATGCGGTAAATGTTTCTTAATTAATATCATAGAAGCTGAGTATTGATTATCGTTGACGGCTGAAATCTTGCAGGCGTTCGTATTTGTAATATTTTGGTTCCAACTCTTGAATGGATGGTCTGGATCCGTTATGATTGACCAAATGTACCTCATGGTGTATAACTTGTTCTTCACAGCTTTACCTCCGATGGCAATAGGTAAAGTTAGAACTATGCTGCGTAAAAGAACGCTCGAATTTTATGAATTCCATCATGTCTGTTCCAGGAATTTACGATCAAGATGCGTCTGCAGACATACTTATTTCGATTCCCCGATTATATCGCCAAGGCCGTCTGCAAAAAGTTCATCAATCTCACTCCTTCTGGCTGAATATGTTGGACGCCTTATATCAAAGCATTGTTATTTTCTTTGTGAGCTATGGGGTGAGTTAGTTTTGGTGTAGACTGAAGTATGTCAGTGTGGCCCTGACCTGTAACTTGATTTTGGTTGTACGTAGGCTTACAATGAATCTGACGTAGGCTTGTTGGAGTTCGGGACCACCATTGTTGTAGCTTGTATGTTTACTGCCCTTACACACATGGCTATTGAGGCAAAGTCGTGGGTAAGTAACAATGCCCAGCGATGGCGAATATCGAACTGAGAAAAAGAATGAGGTGAAACATTCGTTTTTTGCAGACTATTCTTCACGTACTCTCTATTGCGGCATCAATATTATTTTTCTACGTTTTCGCCTTTATCTACAATGCTTGGTGCCAGTCGTGTTTGGGTTTCGCAAACCCTTACGGTGTTATACAGAGACTAATTGGAACGCCATTACACTGGTTGACGATTCTGCTAACTGTAGTATTGGCTGTACTTCCGCGGTAAGAAACGAATTTAAATCAGTTCCTTCATACTGTCACATATTAAGACAAAAGCAAAGCCAAATCAAAGGAGACTGTAACAATGATTCGAATTTGCTTTAACGCAGACTGTCACTAAGGTGTCTGCAGACTACAGTTGCTCCAAGCGATGTAACAAAGGTCCTATTGATGAGAAAAAGGAACGTTAATATCAACAGTGAAATATTTGCTTCATGGTCTCGAGCTTCTTCTACAGCATCTGTTGCTCAGTAAGCTAATGAGCACTTTTCAGTGCACGTACCTAAATCCAGTTCAGTTCGTTAAAAAGATTCTTTTTGTGTGATAGCCGAAAACGGAATTTTTCCTGGTGGGGAAATGCCAAGAGCAAAAGGACAGGATTCGGTGACGGACACGGCATGTCCTCTGCCTCGGGAATCGAAGCTTGATTTGGAGCTGACACGTGCAACATCTAAGAGTACTTGTTTTGGTGGCCTACTTCGAAGTTACACCACAGAATTTTAGCTGTCCATCAGATCGGTCATGATCAAACAAATTGCCTTCAATTGGGTACAAAACCTTTCAAGTAATTTACGTAACAAGTATCAGTTGAGTGAGAAAAGCATAGAAAGGACCTTCATCCCTAGTAGCTTTAATTTATTGGAAAGTTGATATGGAGTTGCCAGAATAATGTTGTCCGAATATACTGTTGTGACGACAATCATATCGTATAAAATCAAGTTTACCGTTTGTGATAGATGTCAAAGTATGTGGAACCATTATCCAGGCGTTTGAACTCCTAAACATCAACAGTATCAGTACTTAGGGTAACCAGTTGAGACTGAAGCGGGCATTCTGTTACGACTGAAAACTTTACTTCGCATTCGAGCCCATCCGTTGCCATTTGTAAAAGTACCGCATATGCAAAATTTAACATAGTGCTCTGTTTTGGAGTTTAGTCAATAATCGAAGATGTCGGAGTCACAAAGTGTGCGAAAAGATCTAATTTATAAATTGTTTGTGAGTATATATGCATACCAAATATAGTACAAGGCTGATGAGTATGAAAATATTATATTACCTAACGCTTGTTACGATTTTTAGCTTCAGCATAATAAAAAGTCGTCGCCTGGGGCGTGCGACGCTATTTCACGTACTTTGAAAAATTAAATCCCATTCCCAATACACCTTGCATCATTCTTAGTAGAACATATGGATAATGTATTTCAACCGAACCGAACCACTTACACAAGCTTGTGATAGTGATAACATTTAAAAACTAATGGACAGAAAGCCCATTTCTCAGAAATTAGAAAGAAGTTAACCGACCATCTAGGTTCAGTACATACGAAAATTATGCTATCCGACCACGCTTTCTCATGATCTTCTTTTGTCGCTTCACCCTTTCATCCTTCTTGGCTTGTATATTAGTTTCTCTCTTCTGTTGCTTCTTATCCATTTGTTTTTCTTGGAAGTCCACTCGTTGTTGCCATTTCTTTTGCTTGTCCTGAAAACGAATAACATCTATAGTCATTTCATTCTATAGGCATTTCCATGCATGCCAGACACTAGATTTAGTACCTTTTTCATTTTATCTTGTTTGTGGATTGACTTTCTGAGCAGCGCGGGATCATCCTTGACTTTAGTACCCTTTGCCCTCTGCAGCGCATTATTCCATTTGTGTTTCGCAGCAATTTCGACTGCCTTTGACAACTCGCCTTGCTCTTTGAGCTTCTTAATGACACTGGCTTTCTTTTCCACTCGCTGCAGAGCTTTCTCGGCAATGAGAGGTTTGGGATTGATGGTGAACTCTTTAGGCTTCTTGTCGTCCGATATAAAGTCAAATTTAGAGTACACTATTTCTCCATTGTCCTTCTTCACTGAAGGCTTTTTCAGAGGCGTCCGGTCATGCTTGTCCACCACTTTGGCATTGCTCACACGCTTCTTGGATTGCTTATCCGACCTCCTCAACTGCTTCTTTTTAATGTTTCTGAGCTTCTTTAATGATCTAACCCGGTTGGGCTCATCACTAGGTTTAACATCGACTTCTTTACTTTCGGCCTTGCTCTCAGCCGATGAACTCAAGTTGTTGAATTTCGGTAGAAACTTGAGCAAATTCTGAATAAATTGCTTCTCAGCCTTATACACCGCCTCTACTTGCTTCGCCAGATTCTTCGCAGAGCCCTTCATCCTGGATTGCTGGATGGGAAGATTATGATACCTGCAATCACGAATTAAGCCACAATGTTACTATCAGATATAAGCTTCCAATTTGAGTTGACGGCCATGCAAGACCTGGCTAATTCGCTTCCGTTAAACCAATAACAGAATTATAAAGTCTTACACCTTACCAAATATTTCGACGTCACAATGCCTTTCAGCTATCCGGCCATCAAAATTTTCGTTTTGACTGATTGCTCTCTAAATCTACCTACTTTGTACTTGCAATTTACACCAAGTTATAACGTTACAACGTCAAAGATTTTGAATTGAATGCGGCGATAATCTCAAATTACGAAACCCATTTTTGTAAATATATTGGACTTGGACTTGCATCTTTTCCGAACCACGTGTAGAGAATGTTTGTTTCGATTTTGCCGGCAAGACTCACCCACACGTTTGTTCCTTCTGTTTAACACCATAAAACTCTATGCTCAAGCATTCACCACATAACATGCAGACAACTCCCAGAATTTAGCGGGTAAACCATCACCATCATCCCCATCGGCTTAAATGATCCGTCGAAAGGAACCGTCAATGAAGCCAAAGTTGCGACTTCCTTGTGTCGTTTGTGGTTTTTAGATACACTTCCAAAAATATTCAGTTTTTAAAGTTATGATAATCGACACACCCCTACTGCTAAAGGATTTGAAAAAGTTAGTAATCCATTGGTTTTGCTAGTGCTATTGTCAACTTGCAGTGTCAAATCGTAAGTTTGAAACTTTGACCATCATTCATAATTGCAGTAATAACTGATCCCAGTGAAAGGCATTTGCATCGCTTTATTCGAAGCTTTTTCTATAAAATTGGATTTTGTCTACGCATGCATTACGTGAGGAAGACCTAGAACATTGAACGCGCCAGATGTTTTGTGTATGGATTAGATTAGAAGACTAAATATTGCTCTCTTTTCCTTAGGAGCTACAACCTACAACACAGCCTCATCTCAGATGCTATTTCCGGAGTGATGTTTTTTATACTGGAAGATCTTCTACATCCGTAGTGTGCCATACCACTTTGATGAAACTTGTGTACTTTATGAGAAAGAACCGAAAGACGATCCAATTTCCTTGATATTCTGTTGTGTTTTATGTTGGGACAGAAAGATTTTTTAGCCTTTGTAATAGTATCAAGTGTAGTTTTGAAATTCCTGGTATCTGCATCCAAAATGTAAGACGTATTTCTAATTCACTCTGTCAAATATCGCCAGAATTTGAGTCGCTAATTTTACTACATCTTTTTTCCCGTAGGTATGCTGCCAGTGTTTCTTCAAACTAGTCGGTGCTGAACCAGTCTGTACTGCAATCCCTCAAACCATAATAGTGTCCGTGCACAGAAGTAACCTTTAAAGTGATTACATATCCTTAAAAGGCTTTTATGGAGGTAAGAACTGTAAATTGGCTTTAAATGGAGCAAAATAATCGAAATATTAGTGCAACCAATATTTTGTGTTTCCAGATGTCTGACTCTACCTTTGATGTGGATGACGATGACATGGTTGTCAGTGTTGCCAACGGACGTTGCCCGACTCTAAAAGATCTCGCGGCAAAGATCAAGCAGCTTGAAGGTGAAAACTTTCAACTGCGGGTCAGAATATATATGAACGAGCAAACCCAAGACGGCGGAGATCCGTACAAATTTGGTACGTAGTTAAATACTCACGCTTTAATGGCATGCTTTTGATGCACGACAATGAATCTAAAATATTTTAATTGCCAGATGCGAAATCGAAGAATAAATTAGCGGAAGAGTTCCAAGCAATGAAGAAGGAGAGGGATGAGCTAATTGAGAAATATAATACGTTGAAGACCAAGGGAGGTGATCTGGAAACTCAGATGGCTGCAGTGTCGGTAAAAGACGACGAAAAAAAGGGCGAAGAAACGATCGCAATATATAAGGAGAAAGTCACTAGCATGACCAAAGCTTTGGTGGTGAGCTGAAACAATACTCTTCTAAGGATTATCGGGTCATCAGGAGGCATGTCTGTAATTTTAACGATTTATGATTCTTCAGGATATGGGAACTAAATACAGCAAACTTGAGGAACAACAGAAACTTTTAGTAGAACAGAACCAAGTTAGCCAGAAAGCTGTGCAGGACAAGGATGATGAGGTTAAGGGAACAAAAGAAGAACTGACGCAGATGAGGATGCAGAACGATGAAATGTTTCGCCAAATCCATGAATATCAGGAAACTATTCACAAGCTCACCACTGATATGAATGTGAGTAAACAAAAGAAGCACCGTCATTTTAAATTTGGCATTGGTAGCTTAGTTAAAACCTTGAAAAAGAAGTCTAAAAGTGCCGACTCGCTTGATAAGAAAAACAGAAGCCCACATTCGCTCTGTGATTCCGCTAGCGTCCTTTAATTTTTGCTACTTCTAGTTGTTCTCGTCAGCTCATCAACGTTTGTGGCGCAACGATCGTCTGCTTGATCTTTTCAAACAACAATAACTATGTTTTTTATTTCGCTTTGTGAATTAGCTCGCTTGAATTGACTTACATAACTTTTTAGCGCAAACTTCAATTTGCTTTGGTGGTCAAACTGGTGCCCTTATTCTTTTGCTTCGCTTTTATGTAGTAATTTGCTTTCAACATTCGTGTGAACTTACCAATAAACGCAATCGTAACGCTTTTCTAATATCAATTGCTTGCTTACTTATTTTGCCGTGACTGTGAGATGCTAAACATGGTTTCATATAACTATTCATTGACTATTTATGTATGTTTTACTTTCAAAGATTCAAAGAGCTCAAGAGGAAGAACTGAAGGAAAGGCAATTGCAAATGCACAGTCAACAAATGGGCAACTTACTGTCTGATAACCAAACCCTGCTGGAGAGGTTGCGGGTTGCAGATGATGCCCTGAAGTCGTTGAATCACGAGCATAGCAAGCTGGTCGTGGAGTTACGCTTACTTCGATCTGGTTATGCCAACAATGTCCATAACCTTGCTAATGGCAATGATACGGAGTCAGGACAGAACGGAGTGAGTCAATATGGGCTGCGTTTTTTTTCTTGAGAATCATGTAATGAGAACAGCTTCTAACGAGAATACTATTTTCAGAGCTCCTCTCCGGATCTGGGGATTGAATCTGGGCAGGACATCGCTTCGGAAGGTAACCTCTATGCTGAAAACGCTCGCCTACGGAACTATAACAGGCAGCTGCTCCTAAAGCTGCAGGAGAAAAGTCAGGTATGGAAGGCAACAACCAGTAACGAAATCAATATTGTATTTTTTAAGTAACCTCTTAGCGTTTCAACAACGATATTGTACTTTCAGCAACTCGACCGGGCTGTGAAACGACTCACATCTACTACAAAGCACAATGAGCAAATGGAAAAGGCTGTGTGCAGACAGCTTCACAAAACTCACAGCATTTTGAAAGAGGCAAGACTGAGTTTGGAGCAGAAACAGTCGCAACAAACGTTGAACAACCTGTTGCCTCCCTCTGTTTGACCACTTGTTTCGCCGTTGCCCACTTTTAACCGATCATAACCAGTATCAATCTCAATTTGCAATAACGCATTTGTACTCCACTACATAGTCATGTAACGATTAGATTTTTCAAATATCATCTAATAGTATGTTAGTCTTATTTAAGAAGATTGTCAGTTTCTGATGAAGCAAAGATACTTCTGTAGAGTTTTTTACCTAAAGTTGTCCGTATTTAACTCGTGGAAGCAATAGCTCGTATTAATATGTAACTATCAGTGACAGACAAACGAATGACAATAAGTTTAATCAAGCTTGGACAAATATGTGTCAAAACTTTTACCTGTCAAGTGCCTTCCTTGTACAAAAACATTCATTCTTGTAAGAAAAAGTGCAACGAATAATGTGTTACTGCCGGTATTATCTAAAAGCACTGAATAACAAAAGAACGTAAAGAGGTTGTGAAACTGTGTCATTGCTTGTATCTTGGCGATCAGGTCAGGTGAAAAGGCTAGGTCATCTTCTTTGGCAATCAATATGTATAACCCGGACAAGCCACGATGAACTTGAAAGTGTTCCATATAGTGGAACCTAGATCTTGTACGTTGAGGTTAATAATTTACCGTTGGAATCGTGTACTATTTTTACATTGACTCTCGTATCTGGAAGACCTTAGCTGTTCATGTGGGCACTCACCTGGATCAGTTTCATTTGACCGTTCCACAGAGAAAGTGTTTTGTATAATTTGTGTCAGATTTCGCCATGCAGTTTCTAAAAACAGCATCCGGCTTTGTGGTTCTAAACGCGTCTATCAATTTGGTCTTTATTATCAATACTGCCCTGTGTGTCTCCTGGTGGCCGCCCCGGTTTCCAAACTTTACCAGACAAATGCCATTCTCCTCCATTTTCAAACGTTCTGTCACAAATGGCACGGAAGATAGCCTCGACGAAGAGTATTATCAATCCACGGTACCTAACTGAATTTAGAGCCGTGCAAGAAACTATAAATATATTTATCTTTTGTGAATCATGTTCCATATTACTCATATTTTCCTTGTTTCAGCCCAAGTTGATAGTTCAAGCCGGATATGGTACCCAGACCCATCATACTGTGACAGAAGATGGGTTCATTCTTGAGCTACATCGAATTTTGCCAAAAAGTGGTAGCTCATGGAAATCTGCGGTCTTGATCATGCATGGCTACTCAAGTACTTCCATTAACTGGATACTAAACTCGGCAAAAATCGCACTTCGTATGTTCCTATGTTATTTCTCTCTGATAAATGTAGTTTTCGATCAATCTTAACCCGTCCATGTTCCCTAGCATTCAAACTGGCAGATCTCGGCTACGATGTCTGGCTCGGTAACTTCAGAGGCAATAAGTACTCAGACCAACATATGCATTTCACCAAGAACGACTCTCGATATTGGGACTTCAGGTAAGAGCCGTCCCATTTTGTCCTCTCAGTAAAAGTGTACATTGTTTGTAACTACAATTGGCTATTCTTTTCTTCAGCTTTCACGAAATGGGCATGTATGATATCCCTGCAATGACCGACTACATACTCAGACTTCGAAATAACGACGAACTGTACTACGTGGGCCATTCAATGGGCACGACAGCTCTTTGGGTCGCCTTGTCCCTGAGACCCGAATACAATGAGAAGATCAAGTTTGTCGCTGCCCTGGCTCCAATAGCTTACTTCAAACACGTTCCCCAGGCGAAACTCCTCGCCCCCATTCTCAATGACCGGGTATGGCGTTCTTGTAATATTTGAGAAACTGGAAAATTCTATGGATATCAGATAGCATTAAGTTGTTAACTCAGATAGCGTATGACGTCCTTGGATACCGCGAGTTGGTACCAGCGAGGATTCTGGAAACTGTGAGGTCCGTGGGATCGTCTCTATGCAAGAAGCCTGGGGTCCTATCGGTTATTTGCAACAACGTGGAATCCTTTGTGGGAACGGACCGCATGAATTCGGTAAGTATCGATCGGTATCGATGCACGGTAAATCTTGAACTGCCGTTTTGAGATGATTTTCTATTTTCAGTCTTGGACACATGCTCTCTTACGAAACTATCCTGACCGCTCATCAACTAGAACGTTGTTACACTTTTTCCAAATAATGAAGTCGGACAAGTTCAGCCAATACGACTTTGGGTTGTACGGGAACCTTCGGATTTACAACCAGCCAGTGCCACCACAATATCCATTGTCTCAAATTACAGCCCCAGTTGCTATTTACTATTCGCCAATGGACTGGCTTGCCCCTTCTGAAGTACGGTAGAATCATCGTTGTAAAGTTGTAACGGTTGCAAGACCGGGTCTTTTTCGGTAGTTTCTGAGCGACCTTTTAATTTGTTTCAGGATGTTGAGATTCTAGCACGTCAGTTGCCTAACCTGGTTGTTTTTCACAAAATCAAAGCAGACACCTTCAACCACCTCGACTTTTTGAGCGCCGAAAACGCAGATGTCGTTGTTTACAACCAAGTCATTTCTGCAGTGGAGACTTTTGAGACTTCAGACGTTGAGATTCTGTGATCCATAAAGTTTTTTGAATATGGTGTACTATACACCATTTGTAATAAATGCATCTTTCATTTACCAAACCTTCAATGCTCATTTAATATTGAACGGCAACTCAAAGTCCCATCGTAGCAGCCGGACCATTAATTCAGGATCCACTTGCTTTAGCTCTCCATCAAAATTACTGATCCATTTGTTGAAATCCGAGGTGAGTTTTCTTATGAATTCCACGACAACTTCGTCCTCCGTCTGTACATAGCCTTCCGGTTGATACTTTTTGTAAAGCGGGTTGCTGACTGATGCTTCAAACTGTCGAACACCTCCGGCGTGTGGATCTTGATGAAGTTTTCTCCCTCGCCGGAATTCTGCGGCTTTCTTGGTATTGATTCTGCCCACAAGAGTTCCATATGCTTTTTCAATCTTGTCCACGTGCTTTTCACCTTCTTCAATATCGGGAATCGATCGTCGGGGGCTTGGTTTAGTCTTGATTTTGTGTTTTGATCTGGTTCGTCCGGTGCCACTGGAAAATGAGCATAAATGTACAAGCTATCGAGGCATTTATTACTACACCACCGACTCACCTATTGCCTTGAAGTATGTCGCTCTTGAGCATTATCTTACGACACATTGGTAGCTGAGAACACAAAGCAGTTGGAGACAGCAGGTCCATTTCTTTGTCCAACAGCGATAATCTTCCCAAGTCCCTGGCTAACGTGTAGGAATTCAAGCTGTTTGTATCCGCTGACGGCGATTCTACTGTTGAAGGACTTTTAAATGGAGTTGGGACGTCTTCAAATGGCGGCTGTGGAGATGGACCAAATGCGTCTAGCACTGAACAGGCTTGGGATTCTTCTGCACCGACGACTCCTTTGATGTAATCCAGAATTTCAGGTTTCGCGTATCCCTCCAAGTCTTGCAGGGCTAAGGAAACGTCTTTATCCCAGTCGAAATTTACTGATGATGTTGATGAAGCCATTTGAGTGTAAAATTATTAGATGAAATTTTAATGATATCAATATGATCATAGAGAAAGTCGCTCAAAAGATCAATGAAGGACATTATCTAGCTCCATAGTTCATATAGCAGCGGCTATCGATTTAACACCAAACTTTCCTCTAGTATGTTTGCTTGTCTGAGATACATGCGACTGAGCGGTTGAGAAAACAGGTCAATAATGTATTGAAGGCAAATATTGCTTTATAGAGCCTGAAGGTCCATTTTGAAAGACGCTTTCTTCCATGCTCATAAATTTATTATAACTTCCAGCGCAGTTGCCAACAACGTTAATTTACTTGTACAATACTAGTATACTAGTAGAATGCACCGGGTGTTCGGTCCAGATGAAAGAACAAATAAATACGGAGTTCAGTTCACGTCGAAAAAAGCCCTGTATTTTGCAAAATATTTTTTAAATGCTGGAATCGGCATCGAGTTCTGATGCCAGAAGGCCGTATTTTGAACCTATCATTAGCTAGTATTTTGGTAAGGAACACGCGAATGGACTTTTTCGGGTTCTCCATCAACGATGAGCATAATATAATATATTTTAATGTCAAGCTGAAATTCAAGCATTCAAGCGGTCATATTTATGAGAAAAATGAAATGACTGCTGCCCTCCTTTGAAACGTTCAAATTACATACAATTAAATTGTGCAAAATCCAAAATATCGGTGAAAGTCTCAGGTCTTTACTATGGCACGTCATCCAATGTCGCCGGGAGATCGATATGAAAGTCCGCTATGTTTTAAGCAAAGCAAATGCGTGGTGAAAGCAATTTCATTGGGAATATGTTGCCCTACATAGTAAGCTGAATGATACGTTGTGCGAAAGTTTCAGCGAAGCAGATTAACGATTGGCTTCAAAAGCTGTTGGCCAAGTTGGTTTTGTCTGCATCAGAGTTTCAGTCAAATGTGTCATCATGGAGAATTTTTATTGCAAATGGAAATAAAGGACATTGAGCAATTGATCCTGGACTTTCACTCGAATCTGGTGTTTCTCATCTGCCCTTTTTTCTCTTTGACCACATCGTAGATCACAACTTGAAATTCCTGCGCGTCGACTACTTGAGAAACTTGTCATTCAACAGTTTTTCAAGCCATGGATTTAATTATATACATTTAAGAACTCTTCCAGGACGTAATGATATTTAAAGGTGTAAAATGGACACGTTTAGTATGATAAACTAATAATATGCTAGCACCGCACATGAAATTCCCTTGTGCTTCTTCTTCATTTCGACAAGCTGAACCGGCAATTTAAGCGTCCAACTATAACATTTTCAAGGTTTGGTAGGTTAAATGAGGGTTTCACTGACGAAAATTCTGAAGCCCAACAATTATCAAGTCAAGAGACAACTGCACACCTGCTCATTACAATTTTATACATGCTGAGACCGAAAAACATTCAGAAGGTTTTCCAGTTTCCGTGTAGAAACTTCGCTTTCCATTTGCTTTCAAGAATTGTTTTGAGCACTTTTACCTACCAAATGGAAAGTTTTCTAGCTTTAGAACGACTTTCGAAACCAGCTCAGTCAGTCGCCTACCTACGTAACACCTCCTTCAACCGATTCTGAGATTAAGGCTACCGCCGCTGGCACATTCACAGCAAATCGTCTCTTTGATCGCATCCTCGAACACAACTCTTAATGCTTGGACAGGATGGCGAGTCCCCCATTGGAAATAGAAATGCAGGACATCGTGCCTGACTCACTTCTCGAAGAACATAAAAAATCTGCGGGTTCTTCGTCTGCCCTTCCTTCTCGTGAGTACCGCCTCTTTGACCGCATTGTCGACCACAACTTCAAATTCCTGCGCGACGTCTGCAAATTGGGAAACTTGCCCTTCGAAGTGGACGTTGAGAACCGACGGCTTTCCCCGACGACTTCAACAATCCGCTGGTGTTGGTTCTACTGTATCGGCTTCGCATGTCTTGTCAAAGTTGTGTATACGGACGTTACACTGGTGGCGTCGCTGCTAAACCGCGAATGGCTCCAAATAGTTTACTTGCCTATTCACCTTTGTGTCGCAATTTTCACATCGACGGTGGAAACGTACCTCTTTTTGAAGCCGGAATCACTGCGTTTAGTGACGGTGCTGATGAATGCAACTTTGGCAAGACGCGATCAGGTCAAGACGTTCTCGAGCCAGCAGCTTCTTTTGGCAATTATGCCGATCGGATTGGCCATGGATACGGTGGCGCTGGCGTTCGTATTTCCGTTTCTGACGACACTTTTGTTCCAGTTCGGAACTCTTCTCCAAGCCGTGGCTACAAACTGGAACTTGGAATCGCCGGTGGTTTACAGTTTCTTGCGAGTTGCTGCCTATGCTACGGATGCTTTTCCATTTCTTTGGCTTTCTATCGGTGCAACATTCTTCATCATGTCTCAAATCATAATCTTGGAAGTCTTGTATTCTTGGTGCGAAGACTTGCAAAGAAAACCAAACAACTGGGTCTCTTCATATTTTGGTGGAATTAAAAGAGCTATAAAACTGATAATCCCATTTGTATCATATCCAAATCATCATCGGATTCTTTAATCAGATATACGTAGAAACGGTCTTCATTTTGAAAGCATTCTGCTTCAGCGTTGGCATCCTGGCCTTTGTAATTGTTTTTTGGCATGGCTTCAGTGGCAACTTCGTGATGGGCATCGTCAACCTGTACATAGGAATAGGAGCTGTAATGCTTTACCCATTCATTTACGAAAAAGCAGCTTTGATATCCGACAGCTTCGAAGGCGCAAAAAAGAGTCTTTTAATGGCCACGGCAGACTTTGAAGACGAGAAGGAACGCGCCTTCTGGCGAAGAAAGGTCGAAGCGATACGCATCGTTTGCTTCTATTGCGGTCCGAGGCCCATTGAGCGCGAGTCACTTCCGTTGTTCTATGACTTCTTCATTTCCAACTTCATTTCAGTGTTGCTTACGACATGAATCAAATACGACTTCAGTAGCTGGAATCTATTACCCTGTTCCCTGTCAAATGTTACGCATGAAGAGATTGTGGAGGTCCAGTTGCATAGTTTAATTTTCAAGATCGAGTAAATTTTAAATTTTATCTTTACTGGATCGCCATTATTTATAAGGTTTGGCTTGGTATTTGTCAAGTACATATTTCATCTTACATCCGAAGAATTTCATTTACAAATGAAGCATTCACATTCGGCGTGCCTGAGAATTGATGGACTTGATTTTTTGCCAAAATGTCAATCGTTGAGCCGTCAGCAGTTGCACATTCGAGACTTGTGTAATATTCATCAGCTGACTTCATGGTAAATGTCCTATGTGAAAAGTTTATGTATATTCCAACGAAAGCTCTTCTCTTTGAGGGTTTTAAGGACATTAGCGATGCAAAAAATATATGTTGATGACGGCAAGCTGAAATTCAAGCGCTCAACCTGACATGAAGAATGAAATAATTGATACCCTGCGCGAAGGTTTGAAATTAAATTACATGCATCAGAAGCTTGCAAAACACCGGGTGAGGAAGGCTTTCGGGCTGCCAAGGAGAATTCGCCTTTGGTCAGTTGGATATCCTTCAGTAACAATATTGTTGTTGCCAACTGACGGTAGCTTGCAATGAGTTGCTGAAAATAAAATAAAATTAGCGAATCCGTTAGCTTCAGGAGTTAGAAAGAAGTTGAAAAACCTGGGCTGAAACCTTTCGCTTTAAGTTCATTACGTTTCGAAGATTGCCAATAGAATCTGGGATTACTTACCAGTTGAAAACACTCGTCATTATGGCGACAACTGCATCGGAAATGAAAATGCAGGATATCGAGCCTGACCTGCCTCTTGAATCTACCGAAACTGAAACTGTGAGACCGCAGGCAACAGCGCCGCGTGTTCTCACGTCTACTATAAGTACATACTGTCTTTTTAACCGCATCGTAGAGCACAACTTGAAGTTCTTGCACGTCGTCTGCAACTTGGGAATTTTGCCCTTCCAACTTGATGTTGAGAATCAACGGATTTCTCCTACAAATTCAACAATCAGCTGGTGCCTTTCTACTTCATCACTTTGACGAGCCTTCTAAAAGTGTCGTATGTTGACGGAATCATGATCGCATCCCTGCTGAATCCCAATTGGCTCGACGTGCTCGACTTGCCTACTCACTTGGGAGTTGCTATATCGGCGTCCGTAATTCTGGTATTCCTCTTCTTGCGTCCAAAATCACTTCGTTTCAGCACTGTGGTACTGAATGCGGCGCTGACAAAGCGCGATCGGGTCAAGTCATTCTCGCTCCAACAGCTCCTTTTGGCAATTCTGCCAATTGGATTAACAACGATGGCGGTCATGGCTACGTTAGGATTTTCCTTTTTGACAACAATTTCGTACCAATTCGGAACACTGCTGAGGATTGCCACCACCACCTCGGAATTTAATTCGGAACCACCAATGATTGCTGTTTCACCGGTTGTTTACGCCCTCTTGCGGATCGCTGCATACGCTATGGATGCTTTCCCCACTTTTTGGCTTAACATTGGTGCTATAAATCTATTTATTTCTGAGGTTCTGATTATGGAAGTGTTACATCCGTGGTGCAAAAATCTGCAGGTCGAATCAACCAGGTTTGTTTTACAGTTTCTAAAAGTCTGGTTCTTTCAAACTTGTTATTTGTTACGGAAAAATAATTCATCTGTCAATTATGCCGTTGTTTTACCAGGCTGAATACAGCTGAATGCTTCGGGGAATTGGTCGACATCCAAATTATCATTGGTCTTTTCAATCAAATGTATGCAGACGTTGTCTTCTGTCAAAAAATTTTTGGCTTCAGCGTTGGTATTTTATCCTTCGCGACGGTCTTCTGGTATGGCTTCAATGACCACTTTGTAATGGGCGTTATCAACCTTTACCTGGGCGTGATTTCCCTTATTCTGTATCCTCTCGTTTTCGAAAAAGCAGCTCTGATTTCTGGCAGCATGGAAACGGCAAAGAAGAGCCTGTTTCTGGCCACTGCAGACTTCGAAGACCAAAATGAACGCGCCTTCTGGCAACGAAAAGTGAAAGCGATCCGCATCGTTTGCTTCTGTTGCGGTCCGAGGCCCATTGAGCGCGAGTCACTTCCGTTGTTCTATGACTTCTTCATTTCAAACTTCATTTCAGTTTTGCTAACGACATAAATCAAATTCGGCTTCAATAGCTGAAGCCTGTAACCCTGTTGCCGGTCAAATGTTACAAGTTAAGAATTCTGGATGACGAGTCCCATAGTATAATTTTCAAGATCAAGTAAATTCAAAGTTTAGCATTACTTGGATCGCCATGATTATAACATTTGGCTTGGTATTCTACCGTAAAACCATCGAAGACCTCCTATTGTAATTTCGGTTCGGTTACGAAGCAGATTCACATTCTCAATTGATGTTGATTCCGGCGTGTCTGGAGTTGATTGACGATTTTTCTGCCCAAATGTCAAGTTGGTTGAAGCTGTCGGCAGTTGCACGACACTTGTATGACATTCATTAACTGACTTCATGATTATGTTCAATGTGAAAAGTATTTATTCCAACAAAAACTCTTTTAAGGATTCTTAAGTACATATTAAACACAAAACATATGTTGATGACGGCAAGCTGAAATTCAAGCGCTCAACATGACACGAAAAATGAAATAATTGACACCCTGCTTGAATGTTTGACGTTAAATTACATGTATTAGAAGCTTGCAAAATACCGGGTGAGGAAGGCTTTCGAAGGTGACCTCGGCTTTAGTCAGTTTCAGCATATCCTACAGTAAATATCGTGTAACGTACTGTAGGCAACTTGCACACAATATAAAAGAGCGATTGCTGAAAATAACGATTTTTTCCAAATCCGCGGACCCTGAGATTCAATGAGTTCGCGATAGCTTCTGAAGTATAGATTTACTACTGACTAGAACGCTGCGCTTCAGTTGTTCTGACTTGAGAGAAGCAGGCGCCACAGTTCGTTGTGGTGCAGTTGATAGCTCTTGGATTATTTTCAACTTCGAGATTGCTGTTGAAAAATTTGAATCTTGTTGCAGATAGACATGTATTTAGGTTCGCACTTCTTGAACTTTTCACTTTTCTCCAAGTTTGGCGAACAATCGCAAGCTTAGGAACCCAAACATAGTTCAAGCTCTCAGAGATACCAAGCTCTAATCAAAAGCTGTTGACGCTACTTATATACAAAAGAAAACAGATACCAAAGATCATTGCATTTTGCTGTTGCTAGTGCTTGCGTCACAATGACGGCTCCTGCAGTGGAATTGGAGATGCAAGACATCGAGCCTGGGCCTGACCTGTCCCTCGAATGTGCCGAAACCGCGATTCCGCAGTCAGCAGCGTCGCGTGTTCTCCCGTCTCCTAAATATTGTCTCTTTGACCGCATCGTAGAGCACAACTTGAAGTTCTTGCACGTCGTCTGCAAATTGGGAATTTTGCCCTTCGATGTTGACGCTCAAAATCGACGGCTTTCTCCGTCTAAAACAACGATTCGCTGGTGTTGGTTCTACTTTATTAGCTTCATATGCCTTCTGAAAGTGGCTTACGTTGATGTCAGCTTGGTTGCGTCGCTGCTGAACCCGGATTGGATGCAAGTGCTTCACTTTCCCTTCCATCTTGCTTTCGCTATTTTCGCATCTACAATAGAAATCTTTCTCTTCTTGCGACCAAAATTAATGCGCTTAGGGGCAGTGCTTCTGACAGAAGCGCTGTCCAAGCGTGACCGCGTCAAATCCTTCTCGCTTCAACAGTTTATGGCGGCAATCATGCCAATGACAATAACAACGCTTGGGTTTGCGGTATCCATTGGATTTCCGGTGCTGACAACAGTTGTGTGCCAATTCGGGACACTGCTGCGGGTTGTATCTGAAAGATGGAATTTGGAATCACCGACTGTGTACATTGTCTTGCGGGTTGTCGCATATGCTCTGGATGCTTACCCGTATTTGTGCCTAACCCTTGGTGCTGTTTTTACGGTCATTTCTCACCTTCTAATTCTGGAGGTGCTGAATTCCTGGTGCGAAGAATTGCGGGCTACGACAAATAGGTTTTTCATAATTTTCGTTTTAGTTGATAAAGCTCAATGGGGGATGATAGCATTTTTCTTATTTTTTCTTTCAGCTTCAACATAGCTGAAGCCTACGGCGAGCTAATGGAAACCCAAATAATCATTAAATTCTACAATCAAATATATGCAGAGAATGTCTTCTTCCAAAAAGTTTTCGCCTTCAGCGTTGGAATATCGGCCCTTGTAACGGTCTTCTGGTACGGCTTTGACAATTTCTTCATGGGCGTTGTCAACTTGTACATGGGAATAGCGACTGCCATGCTCTATCCGCTCACGTACGAAAAAGCTGCTCTAATTTCGGACAGCATGGAAATGGCAAAGAAGAGTCTTTTAGTGGCCACGGCAGACTTCGAAGACGAACAAGTGCGCGCCTTCTGGCGACGAAAGGTCAAAGCAGTCAGAGTTGTTAGCGTCATGTGCGGTCCCAGACCCTTTGAGCGCGAGTCACTTCCGTTGTTCTACGACTTTTTCTTCTCAAACTTCATTTCAGTTTTGCTAACAACGTAAATGTTGTCAACGATCAAATTGCTGTTTGTGATTTACAATGTATACAAGTTTTTTAATTGTTTAGATTTGGTTTCTAATTATAATGACTGTACGAGTGCGAACTCAAATGCTGGAGCATCAACAATGCGAAAATTAACGCTATTTTGACATGCAAACTGTAACGCGTGTAGAGTATATTGACGGCATTATTTTTATTTCCGTTTTGCCTCACCACATTGATCAAATTATTGACACCGTTGTGATGCTACTGGAATATCAGTACATGAATATGCTTTAATTTTAAAAGTAAATCGAATGTTTGTAACTTGGTTTGTAATTTGCTCAGTCAGTATATGGGGCCCGGTCATGCGCTTGCGCAAGCTACGCTGGACTGCAAGCTTAGAATGATTTATGGTGGCAATTCATTAAGCCGACAGTTGGCTGACGGCTTGCATTTAACCTGTCCTTTCATTATTGGCTGCAGTAGCCGCCTGGAAGGGAATGAATGAGCGTGTATTATTTAGCCAAGCTCAATAAAATCCATGGAATCTTGGACACCCATTTTCCCATCATCTATCCAAGGCCTCATAAGAAGCTGATCCATCATTCGCTCGTGGCCTTCTTCAACCTGTCTGAAAGAATCCGGAAAATTGTTCAGCTTGTGTGATCCCCAATGAATCTCTTGTTATGGGAAGTACCAGACAAAGTTTGTCGGAAATTTTGGTAGGTGTATCGTAATTAACTTGGAAATTAACTTAAAGCGAAAAACAAATTGTATTGCTCCAAAATATTTTGAATTTGAGAAAACATTCTAGTAGAAAGTGCAAATAATGCTTGATCTCCATTGACTCACAGAGAAAAATTGCTGAAATTTCTATTCGCAAAATCAAGGGGAACATAATGTCTTTCGTTCAGCAAGATCTGAAGCTGGATAAATTTTGATAACAAAAAAGCCGTCGTCCAAAACCCATCCTGGAAGCTGCTAAATAATTTCATATAACTCACAAAAGACTTTTCAAGTACTTATCGGGTTATAGCTGCACAAAGAAGAATAAGATTGTGAGGTCTTCCAGAGTTGTAAATTAAATTCATGAAAAGGCCAGTTTAGGACCCGTAAATCTTGCTGGTGGCAAAAATGGTCGAATGTCTTGTTGCTGTCTGACTGACCCAGATGAATTAAAGGGAACGTTTGTTCACACGCAAAGGTTGTAAAATTTAGTTGGTGTTAGCTGATGAATAGAAACTGGTTTCCAACTTTTATATTGCAGGCTTCAGAAAGAACACAGGACCATCGGCATGACATCGGGCAACTTTCAGAGCACAGGGTTGTAAAATTATAAAACTTCCTTGTTGATTTTGATCCCCCATGGTGTAAGCTATTGTTTGATGTTGGAAATTTCTTGGGTTGTTTGTGTGTATATTTTGAACGGAAGTGTTGCGTGAGAAGTGTACTAGTTGATAAACTGGATACTAAAATGGTTGGGATGGAATACATTTATTAAACTTGAAGTAAAAAGCATGTTCACGATTTATACAGATCTAACATGACCCTATTTCAATGACTCAAGATGGAACTGAATCAAACATTTATTTGTTGTCATTTGTTTTATATTCATTATGATTCCAGGTGTTTTGTTCCGAGGCACAATGATACTCTTTATTCTGGAACTCTGACAGAATTTCATGTAAAGTGGCACCTTTGATTGACTTCTTCCTCCGATGGTTTGATATATTATTCAGCATTCACGAATTTTCCCCCAAGTAAATTCAAGATCCACAGTCCCAGCCCTCAGCAAGCCCAAAAGGTCGTTCGGTCGAATAATTTCAATTGTTTCAAAAATTATTTTGAAAGACGGACTCGTGAATCAGAAAGAAACAATTATTTTCCAGAAGTTACATTAAGCAAAGTCGTATATATTCCGTAGCCTCTTAAAATATGATAATCTTTCCAGGCCAAATCATTTGTCCTTCATACGATACAGACTCATTAACAAAGGATTTACACCAATAGCAGGCTTTGTATACACATCCGTCTGAAGACGCGACACGAAGCACTTTGGAAATTTGACAGCGACGACCTCATCAAGTGGTCGACAGAGTCACGAGCAGTATTTACCTCTGTGATGCGCACCTGGAATTCACTATTATAAATAAAACAAGAAGGTCGAATACGAGTGTTTTTACTTTAAAAACACTTGAAGAATCTGTAACTTTCTTACAGGTGGCAAGTGTTTACAAAGGGATGGTTGGTGATTTGCTATAATTTCAAGGGTGGCTGACTATGGCCACTCGCCAAGTAAAAGTTATGGGGTGGAGACTGGACTGGCGAGCGGGCTTGACTTGATCTTTTAGTTGTGGCGTGGGCAGCAATGATGACGAGAAATATAAAATTGGTTTCCGAGTAAACAAATGGTCAGTTGAGATGACGGTGATTGACAAAGCAAAAGTTTGACAAAAAAGTTATTGGGCCAATGCTAGAGGGTGGAAGAAGTAGAAAGTCATCTCCAAGAAATTCCAGCAATGGAGACATCCCGCACGCAAGATAAACTTGACTATATCGGGAGCCGCAAAGGCTTCAAATATTGGAAGAAAAAAATGAAGCGAATCTCAATGTGAGACTGATTGCTTTGAGCAATCTTTGCTTGCTCTTCAAATTTGTCGAGACGTAACCATTCTCAAGGCTCTGGACATTTGTCGACGGAACTGAAATATCGTGGCGCTGTCGTAGCCGAATCGCAAAGGCGTCGTCTGAGAATATTCTGCCCCCAAATTGGGACACTTGAGTATCCAAAGCCAAAGCTAGCAATACTGAAAGGTCCATAGGCTAAATATGGAGCCAAGGGATGAGGATTTTGTGAACGAGTAATTATTTTTAGTCTCTTCAACTTTTAAAAAACAGGTAGATGTTGATAGAGACCATTGTTGGTGTTAATGGAGCGTGTCATATGGAACACTTGATTTGTTCCATTTGACATCCTTGGGTTTTTATCAATCGTGCCACGGTTCATTACTTGGCACTTGTATTTGCTCGAGTGGTTTAAATATACATAGAGTCATTATGAGGAAAGGGCTCTGAACACACTACGGCACTGCGGCACTGGGTCAGGCCCGTCGGTCATCAAGTGAAATCGCCAAGAATTCCACTCAAAGTACTGATCATGTGGAGAAAATTATGACGACACTTTTGGTCATCCAGGGGACACTGGAATAGCAAGGACATTTAAAATTTCCGTATCGTCCCTGTTGTGGAAGTTGTGGATTTGAATCCTGCTGTAACCATAATAGTCTGAAGATTGAAGTCTTTTTTACAAATACCTGCAGTTTGTTTGTATACACACATGTGACTGCGGGATTGGGCGGACTGGAGAATTACGATGACGACGAGGAAGAAGAGGACAGCAGGGGTGGAGAAATAAAATGTGTTGTGAAAGAAAGGTAAACTTTGGTAATTCCACATGTCCATGTTCACCTGTAGGAAGTCTCGGTCGGTGGGATTCTGGTCCGTGTGTGCATTCTTTCTTGTCCAGAATCCTCAGAATGACCCGTGGAATCTGCAGCGGTTGTGTATGAGTCATGTAAATCCGGTTGTACTGTATACGCCTGTGCATGTGATTGCTCATATCGAAATAATAATGTTTTAAAATTTACCTCTGTGTTTGTATACACAGTGGACGAGGGCGGAGTCCCGAGTCGCCTGGAGAAACCTCGAGGAACCTGGACAAGAAACATGCAACATTATTCATAGCGTCATAGAGATCCCGCTTGGATCTGGCGTGGACTGGATGGATGAAGCGGCATTATATGGAAATGTTGATGATCCAACAACCTTCGGTGATCCAAATGTCCAGCTATCCGGACTCCAAAGTCCGAACGAAAGCTGTTATATGGTTGCAGAGGATCCCAACAAAAGTTGCTTTGCTTATATGTTTGAATGTCAATCTCCTGGACGTCCCGGAGTCTCCCGTAGTTCCAGTGCCCATGTATTTTTATTATCACCGTCACTATACACTATTTATAAGCCATGTAAATGTTGGAATGATGAATGATTCTCAAGGACACCTATGATGGACACAATCAGATTTAAATTCCACACAACTCTTGTCTCCTAACAAATACCATTTTGCCAAAGAAAGTTGCTGTTGCGAATTTCAACCCTCCCGAGATTCATTGCTCAGTCAGCGTTGGACAAACCAAGCTTGTTAGTGTCCAAATGCAACTGATTTGGATGTAGATTTTGTTGGCTAGTTGGGGTAATTGTTCCAGAATTATCATGGTGATTGGTGATGGAAAGTTGAGGCCGGACCGGTTCTCATTCCTGCCGGATAATTATTGTTGTTTGTTGGCTTTAAAATTGCCTCCTCGTGGGCACGTTAGACTAATATGTGAGTGTGTATGTGTGTGAGCTCGTAGTTCTTTTTTTTCTTGTCCAGCCTGCTTGCTGCTGGAGTATATACTGTGAGCTCCAGTAGTAAGTAGTAAAAATTCCCATTGTCAAGTTACGGTAACGAGGTTCGTTTTGGAGCAAGGCTTGGTCTCGCGTGCTGGGAAAATGCATTTATACGTAACAAGAATATGGTTGAAATGCAACGTTGTAACCACATCTCTGTGATCTGAAAGAAAGGTAAAAGGGAGAGAGGATGGAGAGATGGATGAGAATCTGGGTTCATCTCCACCAGAGAAAAGCTGAGATCAAGTTCGAAGCAAGATCAGTTGGTTGCCGGTAGTGGAACAAGTAGGAGAGAAAGAAGTTTGTGAGTCCAGTTTTCAAAAAGGCAGCATATAGTCGATTCCAGGGGTTGACCCAAAAGGTGTCCCTTGATTTTAGCTGGAAGAGAGACAAGTACCATCGAGAGTGTCCTTGGAAGGATTCTTCAAGTGAAATGGCCCCGCCAAAGTAAAGTGCGTTTTGTTATTGTAGTGGATTATCTCTAGTGTCCAGACTACTAGGATGACCAAGTCTCCTCGTTCCACGGATTCCCAGTAAGGAGCAGAAAGTAGACTGGAGCCGAATCTTTCAAAGTTGACAAATATAACAAGGTTGACACGATTCGTGAGGCACAAGAGGTGTGTTGTTTCAAGTGAAAAATAACGTTCCTGTGTAAAATTTCAAAATTTTATAAGACTGTCAAGAAATGGCAAGGTGACGTGTTGAAATTTGCCAATTTTGGAGAATTTGGAGCTTAAGGAAGGAGGTAAATTGTAATTTTGTTTCATATACGAAAAAAATTCTTGAAGGTTATTTTATATTTCACAGCAAGTAGAATTTTTTTAAAAAGTGCAGAACGTAGCCACATGATATTTAGCATTGCAAAACGGTTTGAAGCGAAGCGGCTTGCTGTCTTGTAAACGTTAATGGGGAAGGCGGAGAAGGGAAACAAAGTCGTAGTGGCAAGTGTAGCGAGGGCTGATTGTAAAATTAACAGCGCGGCAAACGTCAAAGAGTTTGCAAAGACGTTAGGTGTCGTAAATGTGATGATTGCCTTGTTTAATGTAATGGCAGTTGATAAGGGCGACTGGTTTGCGATTCCGTTTCTTTCCTATAGTGATTTAATGTACTGTCAATACTTAACGGCCTTCTTGTTCTTCTTCTTCTTTGCCTCTTGTTACTTGCTTTTGCAATTGTTGTTTGCCGGAAGGCAAAAGAGGTTTGGCGTCCGTGTTATTGAATTCGGCATATCACAATGACAGGGACTGAATACAGAAACTGTTTTAATTGCCCTCGGTCATTGCGATTCTGAGCAAAGGCTTCGCAGTCGACTAATGAAGATTTTTAGAGAAATCAATGAACTGATGGATGGTAGCTGGAGGCTCAAGTATTAATAAAACCGCAAAAATGCCCAATGACGCCTTTGTACTGTTAACAAGGTTGGCGAAAAAAAGTTTGCATGATGGAGAAAGATTTGAGGGGAGAGAAACAAAAAATAAGTTGAACGTTTTAAAAGTACGTAAGCCGAAATGATGAGGGCGAGGACGCCCATGCCCATATTATGGCGTCTGACTTGAGACTTGACGTACTGACTGACTGAGAGCGCGCGGTGTTGAGAGTCTTGTTATCACAAAATTCAACTTAATTATGTAAGGATTGGTGGACTATGTAATCTGGTTGTTTTGCCGCCGATCTAATAGGCTTGTTCACACACTTGAGTAGTTTTATAGCGGGCGAGGGCTATGATTTGGTGCTAACAACAAGACAAGGAGATTTGGTGGTGGCAGCAGATGAAAAGAAGGCTTGGTTTGCCGCCGCCGCCGACCAGATTTTGCTGTCTTGTTTTTCGGTTATCGTTGTTGTTGTTCCATATGATGGACGATTAGATTGGCATGGATGGTTGCAAAATTTAAAATTGGTATGGGTGGAGCAGGTGTTTCAAATTACGGTGCAGATGATGCTTCTTCTTCTCTTCTTCCTTCTCTTCCAGCTACAATGCATATGTGTATGTAGTCGTTTTGTTTCTCCCAAGATCATTTGATGATGAGGGTGGACTTGCAATTTCGGAAGAGCTTCTTTGAAATTGCGGCGTCAAGACCGCTAATAGCTTCTCGCTGTCAAGAGCAGCATCTGTCGTCGACGTTGCCGCTGCCGCCAATTTTAGATGACAAGACGGCGATGGTTCATAGTAGGGTTGAAAATTGGGGGAATTGCACAGCAGGGGGGTAAATGGTGAGCATCGCTACCGTGGTTGAAGGTGTGCGTTTTGTTATTATTATTATGTAATGGCGGCAAACATTTTCCGAATGACTGATGATGATGAAGGAAACTGATGAATCAAAATAAGGAGATGAAGAAGGCGGTGGTGGCTCCGGCGGCATTGCGCATTGCATATATGCGTGCAAGGAAGCGAGCATGATGAATAATGTGACGAATCCTGACAAGTATGTAATTAGTCCTGCTTAATTATGACAGGTGTACTTAATACGGTGGGAGGGTGCAGGAGACCTCTGCACTTTTGGACACGAGAGAGGAATTAAAAAACAAACCGCGGATTCGGTGTCTCTGAAAGGTATATCCAATCATGTTGCTATTGCGTGTCGAGATCCAGTCCATTGCAGGTCCAGTTGGAACTACTGGCGAGGAATACATAACTGTGCAAGGCATCCCGTGAGATCAGGAGCAGATTAGAACGGAAGTGAACAAGTTTTTGAAAGTGCATTTTGAGGGACATTCTTGTGTGGACAATTGACAGATTTATGGCAGGTGGATTGTACTGTTATTATTGACTGACTTTGAAGAGAGTGTCGTAAATGGGCGCTGGAGGGTCTGCGGCCCTGGGAACGTGCCTTGGAGCAAGTCTCCCAGGCGAGTGGCCATTGTCCAGGTTTGCCACCAGAGAAGGGTTGTAAAAGCATCAGCAAAAGACCTTTGCAATTTTGGTGAGCTGTTGCAAGTTTATAAAGTCAACTTTCTCATGGACTCTCAACAGTGCTGGAACACTGTGTATTTTTTCAATCCAAAGTAACAAGTTTGTGTAATTGGGTGACAAGTTTTTGTCAGTTATTGTGTCCAAGATGAATCGTGAGATAATAGGACGGGATTAGTTGCGAGTCGTTAAGGATGATTGGACCAAGAAAAAGAAGAAGAAGAGACATCATAAAGGGCTTGAAGATGAAATGATTATTGATTTGAGGTGGTAGGGTGACAGGACTAAGCTTCAATTGTGAGCTCGGGCTCTCACCTGGACATGATCAAGCGAGAGTTTGTCATAAAGTGGCATCAGTTTTTGAGCAATGATGATAGAGAAAGAAGACACGACGAAACAATGAAATCTTGAGGAATTATCAGAGACAGACACATCTCTTCTTGAGCAGGGGAAAAGAGTAATAATAATAACAATAATATTGTGTTTGGAGGAAAGATGACGAGAGATTTGTGGGAAAGAGGACATTGGGCATTAGATGATAGGAGTGATGAGGAAGGATATAATTTTTCCAGTCCTACTTGTCATCTAACAATCATACTGGAGACGTCGTCTTCCATATGTATACACACAACTGTAACTTGTGTTGTAACGAGGGATTTTGGAGAGCAAGTTTTAAATGTTTTGAACCGAGCAAGACGCTCGTTAAGACGAGGACACAGGTGTGACCAGGTATACTTGTGATAAAGGATGAAGAATGAAAGTTGATGTCAACTTTTGGAAACCCTGCTGATGTCGAGATGGTTGTTGTTGTCTCTTGTGTCCTGCTGACAATGCATGTGTGTGCTGGCTGGCTCTTGTGCTTCTTACCTGTGCCCAATGGGCCCTCAAGGATCCACTACTGACAGCCACGTTCGACTCAATGTTATCTAGACTCTCGATCCGAAGTGACGTAAAGGCACTTTTACCAAGGTTTGTTCTCCATATATACTTGAGGGCTCATCTCGAGAGATCCAGGGGAAGGTGGACACATGGAGGCGTTTGCTGGACCTCTTGTGATGAAATGAAGGATGACATGGAGGGAAAAGTGATGGGCGATGGACAATCAAGGGTCAGACGTCTAGTACGTACTTGACCCATAGAAATATTCTTTGAGTGGGCCTTGGTTCCAAGTTGACCGCCCTGCTGGTAGTGGGATCCGAGTCATTCGATGAGCTGGCCTGGCCTCCTTAGCAACGGTACTCAAGGACTTCAAGGGAGAGATAAGAAGAAGAAGAAAAAGAAGAGCTGCGTTCAAGATTATAGGGGATTGTTAAGGGGATTGTTGTACAGAAGGTGTGAGGTGCGAGAAGGCTGGGAAGCTTGTCAAGTTTGACAAATGTAAGGTCATTTTTGTTGGTTTACTGTATTCTTTCTGCCCTCATCTAAATACAAAGAGGAGTTGAACGCTCCATTTAGCCCGGTTAAATAAATACTGCACGTGGGGCCGTTCCGGGATAAAATTCCACCACGTCATTTCTCTCGAGGGGACACATGATGACATTACTGTTGTTGTAACCTGGACAAAATTTATATGACGACCAACCAACTACTTTCCCTGAGGGAGCCTCTTGGGACAAATTTCTACGTGGTAGGTAGAATTTTTGACTGCCCACAAAATTATAAGCCAGAAGCTTATTTCTTGCAGAAGGAAGCAATTAAACAGGTGGATGGATTGAGAAGGGAATTATTAACTTTTATAATCGCTGGAGATATTGCATGATTCGGGGGCTGACACACGGAAACGGAATTATTTGCATCGAAGAAGAATCGGGAAGCATTATACAGAGCCTGGAGGACCTCGTTGTGAATAATTAATGACGAGATGGCAGAGGGATGAAGGAATGGAAAAGATAATGATAAGCTGTCGCGACAAGCAACTCTTAAATCATGGTCCTTATAAAGCCGCGGCGAAACCGGGAATAATTAGTACGTACCTGAGCCTGGACATGCTCTGATCATGCATGATGCACCCTCCTCGTTAAATCGACTAGCAAAAGATTCTTCATTATACCAATGGGCTGGGTCAGCCTTCTTGTTACGTATGTAGATCAGGTGGAAATTAAAGGGAATCCATTCAGGTGGGCTGCTGACAAACTGGCCGGTTTCTTCCTTCCTTCCGTCTACTCAAGTCCAGCCTCTCAGATATCAAGTAAAGTGAGATGGGTCAAGAAGAAGAAGAAGAAGGAGACAAGGTGATGGTGGAAGCGGATTCAATTGATACATGCAAGATAATTGTGAAACACGAGGGCAAAAAGTCGGAACAAGTTTCACAAGATGGACCCAAGTGGACAGTCAAGAGACAAAATGTTTTGTCATTACAAGACATGCATGCTAATGCGCAATTATTGGGGGAGCGACTTTGAAAAATTAAAGTTTTATGGGCCCGAGACCAAAACGACAAGTTTGTGTCACCTTCCATGTGGCGGTAATGTATTGACTGAACAGGTCAACTTGGTGGCGAGAGAGAGTCAATTTTTCATGAGAATGGCAAATGGTGTGGAATACTCGTCTGGCATAACAAATTTTGGCTTTCACAGCATGTGGTTAGTGATTTGCGAGCGCGATGGTGTCGTATTCCAAACTGGGATGGATATTTATTGACAGGGTCGTAGTAAACTCCAATGAGATTTGAACAAAACTGTTTGCCTTAAAAGGGTTGCTTGGGAGAGCCGAATGTATTTGATGGTTAAAGTTCACATGAACTGCAAAGAATATGCCTTGCTAATGATCTTGTTTTGTTTGATTACAGGTTTGAAGACTTAGTCAAAATACAAGACTTTAAGTTGACCGGTGCGGTGAACCAAGATGGAGAAAGTACAGCCAAGAGGAGCCGCAGCATTAGAGATATTTTTAATAGGAGCTTTTTTCCTGGTCTCTGTGCAAGGTGCAAAAGGTAAGCAAGCAAATAGAATTTCAAGAGAGAAATAAGAAAAAGAATTATAAAAACCATGGGAAACTTTCGGCATTGTCAAGGTTTCCAAGAGTAAATAGAATCAGGTTGGTGGGACTTTTTCAAGTGGCTGGAGTCGAATATTATTTAAACGGCCTGTTTAGACAACAATGTGAATTCTATCAAAGAGTTGGTCATCATTTAGTTGACTGTTTATAGTAGTACATGGAATCAATCATGGAGTAGATGGAGAAAAGCTTGGCTATTTTAAGCGACTGCATTTCGTTGCGGTTAGTCTGCTGTTGTGAGTAGTTATATGGTGTTGTTGTTGATGAAATTGTTGCAGCGTCAGCAGAATGACTCGGCAAACGTGGAAAAGCTTGTATGTTTTCATACACATGCGTTGTGAAGAGTTTCAAGAGATTCTTTGTCGATATTGTTTGTCCCCACCCTGTTTTGGAGTTGCTCAAGGAATCAAGTACTAGACACAAGTGGCTCTTCGCTCCCGGCTTGCTGGACAACAATAGTTAAAAGTGTAACAGTTGCTGCTGGTTGGTGGTGGAAAGAGTTCAAATCCAGCAAAGCTGGAAATAATGGGTGATTATGCTTTCTTTCAAGTTGCTCCAGTCACACATGCTAATAATTTTGGAGTTGAAGTTCACTTGGAACAAGTTGGAAGGCCAGGGACAGTCTCGAGTTACTTGAGTACCATTGATGACGAAAGTCTGTGTTCCTGCAAGAATGACTGGAGGATTTTGTGGAGAGGTGCACTTCTTTTTGTAATGCTGGCAACAGTTTCCTTGATGTTGTTGTGATTCAGGTTATTATGAAAGAGACGAGGGAAAAGGAAGAAGAAGCAATTGAATTTATAAGACTTTAAAAAGTATATGCTTGTGTATATACGTGGAGAGCTTTATCGTGCACAAGTTGACTTTTGTTTAGGAGATTTGAGCTACAATGTTAGTTGAGGGCCATGCTGTGAAGTTTATGCTTTTGTATCTATCACTGTGTGGTTTTTTGAGCGTGTGTTCTTGTGTATGTGTGTGTGACTGATGGAATCACGATCCTTCTTCCCTCATCATTGTCCCAGTGTTTTGGTTCTCTGAGAAGTGTCCATCATTCTTGATCCTTTTGATTGTTATCATTTTCCCGGGGGTTTTTATTCTGACTTTTAGTCCTAGAAACTGCTACTTGTTCTTGTCTGGTGAATAGATGGACTTGGACTATATACTACAGGCTGGAGCTCAACTGTCTGAATGTGTGTGCGGTTAAGGAAATCATTACGCATTGTTAACATCATTCCAGAGGGGGAATGTTGCGGAAAGATGAGCCATTATGTCGGTGATCTCGTTCCTTGTCACGGCTGGGACACAATGAGAGAATTTAACCAAGTTTCACCAACTTCAAGTCTTTTGGATGTCATTGTATCAAGGACTTGATTCTTATTGACGGTCTGGCTGGAAACACAATGGATGTTTAGAGGAGATTCGCCAGGGGTGAGGAAATGAAACCAGATTTTTTCCAAGTCATTCTTTGGAGCCAGTCAAAAGTCGCTACAGTTTTCAAGACTACGCGAGTTTTCAACAAATACTCGAGTGAATTTACACAGACAACATTTTGCCAAAGTGTTGTTCACTTTTCAATTATATAAAAATTCAATTTATTTGTTTTTACACCCCCTAAGTTGTTGCTGGACAAGAAAAAGAAGAGATGCGACTGGCACACCTTTTCGACAGGTGGAGGGCTAAAAGGGCAGGATTATATAATCTGACTGAGCAAGTCCAAAGATGAATCGATTGCTTCCTATCCTGATGGACGCGCGGAGAAATTCTCAAGTCGCTAACAAGACTGGAGGACATGGCAAGATTTGGATGAGGGAAAGGAGACGAACAACTTCCTGGGCAAATTTAAAAGAGGAAATTTAATAAGAGAGGCTTCGGTTGGAAATTGATTGATAGATTTTCAAACAGGGGGTGAAAGGGGGTTGGTTGGCTTTCCCATGTGCTGCTGATCTTGTCTCTGGTAAACGTCAAAAGAAGGCCAAGTACATTTACGCTACATGTATACACAGCTTCGACTCGATTCACTCACTGACTTTTCATGGATGAAATGCCATTGTTGTTGTAAAGCTGGAAGACTGGATTTTGTAGCTTATCTGATGATCCAGAGGCCACGAGTGTGGTGTATTAGCTGGCCGTTAAGCTGGAGGGTTGATTTGTGTAAATAAACTTGACCGTGTTGCTGAGGCGGCTTTTGCCTTGATTATTGTTGAGAAGAAGCGCTAGAAGCCGAGTTGAAAAGTTGATGAGTTGCGACAGGAGGGAAAACAGTTGTTAGAGCGGCAGCGTTGTTACGGCTACTTGAGTTTACGCAGGCCTTCATCAGATTTACTTGTCATCTCAAGCGTAGATACATATACATGAGCGTCCAGTCAAGTGAACACAGTAAAGGCAAGTTTCAGCTCAGAAGGCAAGTAGCGAACAACTGATACTTTGTTAACACGATCATGATTGAGATAAAATACAAACACAGCAATACAGAAGAACCTCAAGTTTCCGGGACTTGTGATCCGATTAATTGGGACCAGGGACAAAATTTGGGGATGACGGAAGAGGAAGAAGAAGAAGGTTGGAAGATGGAAACGGATACTTTTTCAAATGGGTTGCAAGGTCTTTTGGAAAAAGTTTTGTTTGCCCAACGACTTTGACTGCAAGTGCGTTTATAGTTTCATCAGGAGCCAGAAGCACACCTCAGAATGATGTTGTTCAATTTGAAGATTTGTACCACCTGTGGGCTTTCCCACTGGATTGAATTCGTGGGCTTGCAGGTGTTTGTTAAAATTGTTGGCGTCACGAGAGGAACATGTTGCAAAGTTGAAGAATTGCTATTAAAGTGCAAATTGAATTCAGACGCCGGCAGGAATCTAATCATTTTTGCAGGGTGAGAAAGCGTGGAGCGGAGACATAAAGTTCGGGTTACAACAGCAAGATCTGAAGCTCAGGTGAGAGAGTATACAAGACATGGCAATTACTGTGAATGAAGTTTACAGCATATGTGTTGTACATATACCTGGAGGTAGGCAGCTGCTCATTACCTGGAAGCTGGTTAGAATTATGAGGTGGACTCTGTGTGTTTGTCCTATTGTCGAAGGATTCTATATAAACAAAACTGTACGCAGTCTCTCAAGTCCGGGTAATAAAAAGAGTACGGATAAGAACCAGTTGAAAAAAATTAGTACGTGGTCCAGCATACTAAAAGTGAAAAACAATTCCACGTTACGTACTTTGTTCCAGCTGTGTGGGTTATTTATGAACCTTGTAAATTTGATGGTGACGAAATTGAGCTGGAGAAAGATGGCAGCAAAAGTTACAGGATAGACACCAGGTTCGAAACCTTGTAAATTAATGATATGGACTCTAAAGCTGTTAAAAGTGATAATTGCTGAATGTCTACAAAAGGGGTAGATTATGTACGTTATGATAACAAAAAAAAGCAAACATTCAATGATGAATTTGAAAGGGCTAATGCTGCCTAGAATTTGATCTGGTGGCGTTGAGGTGATGGATACTGTTTGTTTTTGGTTACGAGGGGTGAATTACAGAATGAAAGATATATGTCAGCAGATTGGTAGTGGAAATCAGGATTATCAGGGTATCGGTTACACCAGTAATGCCAGATTTAGTACGTGTTTGTGTGCGTGGTGTGATGTGGTTATGAATGGAAATCATGATCAAGTCAAGGTAGGGGTGATACTTGATATAAATGTGGTTTGATTCGAGTCTCGAATCTCAGGTATCAAGCTGGACTCATGTTGAAGCAGGGGCGAGATTTGAATATCAAGTATGAATTGAGCTGGCCTGGCCAGATGGGTTTCAACGCCAATGAGATTGCAGTCAAGTCTGTCGAAACGTTCCTGAAAGTTGGGTCCAGATTTCGTTTCAGCTCAAGAAAAAGAACAGTAGCAGCTACAAGGCTGGTGGTGGAAAATAGGGAAACTAATAACGTCAAACTAAATGTTTGTGGTGGTGGAATGGAATTCATGGAAACAGTTTGGGATGTCGTGAAATTTGAGAAGTTTTCCTCGCCCATGTTATTCATGGAAACGGTTCATTTCGTCCATGTTTTCCAACTGCAAGTGAAATGGGTTTTTATCCAAGGCGTAAAATTACCACCACTACAATATATATATACTGCTGACTATACTGACTCTCAAACTCCCGTCTCAAGGATGCATTTTGGGTCAAAGTTTGTACTTGTAATATGTATATATGCAGTATATGCATGCATTTTTGCAGGTTCCACGAAAAAACCACACTTGTTTAGCTAATGCACATTTCGGCCCATTAGGTTCTGTTTAGACGATTTCGGACAAGGGAAACGGAAAGTGATTTGTTGCGGGGGTGAAAATGCACTTTGAAGAGGGTTGAAAACAAGAGCTAAAGTTGCGATTGTGGAGCCAACGTTTCCAATGGTTGTGTTGACAGCGGTTTTAATGAAACAGGAGCCCGATCTTGACTAATGGAGCTTGTAATGTCCATTTCTTCTTCTTCTTATTCTTCCTCGGGTATCCGGTCTGGATCAGGGGAAGCGAAATCAAACACACACAAACTTGGCAAAGAAACAAGGAAACAAGTCACAGAAGGAATCGTTACAGATCATTAGCCATGTTATTGAAGGGGGCTTTTTGTTGGTTTCTCTTAGGGTTTTTGTTACTGCTCGCTAAAGCCAAGCGGGCTTGCCTTAGCTTTTACCACGATTGAATCGAATGAGGGTTGAAAAGATGGAAGCAACTGCCTCAAAGTTTTGGAGAAGCGTGAAATCAAAATGTCAAATGGTAACACTTGGAGCCGTCTCACTGAGGTTTTTTCACATGTCAGGCCCACCCGGGATCTCCAAACGTACGAGTACTGGTTGAGATTATTGCTGTAATGGTCATCTTAATTTGAGAGGATTATGATAGGGCGTAAATTATTGTTGGTAGACGAAATCAATTGCAGCAGTAATATCGTAATAAGGGAAGGAGCTTCTGGAGTCTTTTTTGTGAAGTAAGGGTTTTGTGTTGGTTTTTGGGAAGCTGATAAAAACGTGAATGAAAACCAGGCGGTGAAGATGGACATGAACCAATTTTAACTTATTATAAAGC